>JANHGL010023292.1:0-238328 GCA_024611195.1 Ceyx melanurus | reverse complement strand
GAAGAGAAGAGAAGAGAAGAGAAGAGAAGAGAAGAGAAGAGAAGAGAAGAGAAGAGAAGAGAAGAGAAGAGAAAGAAAAAGAAAGAAAGAAAGGCTTAGCCCTGAGAGCAGAGGAAACGTAGGGCAAGGAGAGGACCTAAAGAAGGTAAATAGCACCAGAAGGTGCTAGGATGCTCAGGTTCAGTCTTCATGCAGCATTGCACTTAACTTTGGGCATGCTCTGGGCATGCTCTAGTAGCCCTTTCCTCTCAAACTGGTCTTTACATTAAAAAAATCAGAAGGAAATTCCAGCTCAAGAAAATATTTCTCCTTTTGACGCCCAATCCTTGCTCCCCGTTTCAGGCACAGGTAGCAAAAGGGCTACCTGGAAAGCCCAGCACTGAAATTGTCCCCTGCTCTCAATGAGAAACAGTTTTCCAGAGCAGAAAATTTGTCCATTGATGTTCCCATGTGCAGAAGCATAGAAACTTAGAAAGGGAGGGTAGCTGCTTTTCTTTCTCAAGAAGGATACAAGACCCAGTGAAGAGCATCTCCAGTGGGGAGGAAAGCCCAAGGAGCCTGAGGATGACCATGACAACATGGTGCCTTCAGCTTCAACTCTCAAGAGTTGGGAGAAGATGCCTTTGGGCATCCCTCACCAGGCTGGAAGTAATTAATGGAAAAGCAGTCCCTCAGGGATGGAAGCAGAGGATGGCTTGTGCCTTTGCCTCACCTAGCATAGGACAAGGCTAAGGAAAAGAGGAAAAGTGACCACAGAAATTAAATTAATCCTCTTTAACTCTCTGGGCTCCTCCAGGCTAAGCATCTGGGAAGTCTTCTCCTCTCCTAGCTGGAGGAAATCCTGCTGCATAGCACAAAGTGCAGCTGAAGGAGCCCTGCAGGTCTGCAAGTCTGGTTTTAAAGCCCCTGCCTTTCCTGGGATTCCCCCACTGGCTTCCCAAAGATGGGGGGATGCCCTGGACAAATCCCTCCCTGCAAAGGTTCCATTTGTGACCCTGCAAACAGTGTCAAGATGTCAGCCAGCCCTGAGTTTATTGTTTCTCCAAAATAAGGGAAGAGAGACATGTTCTGGAGATCTGTTTACAAGTCGGACTATCTCCAGTTATATAATGACACAGGTCTGGCTGCCAGCAAATTGTTGCTCTGAGCCGGGGAAGACAATTAGATCGGCTCGCAGGGCGGCCAGCGTGCACAATGCAGGCTTTGTGCCACCCTGCCACCGGCCCTGGCATGTGCGAGCCAGCCCGGCTCATCCGTCATCATCTTCCAAGGAAAAAGTGGTGGGAGGGGAGGGGATGGGAGGGAAAAGCCCCTGGCCCGGAAAGGGAGCACCTTGGTGGGTGCACCCGCAGCAGGGTGGGGGTGGCAGCCCGGGGCCGAGGGGCGCCGGGGATGGAGCTTGTCTGCAAGCACTTTCCTGTGCTGTCGGTAAATCGGTCGTCGCGCCACAGGGCAGAGACAGCTCTGACCTCTCCACTGAAAATGGGATGGGAAGTTTCGGTGTTTGGCTTCCTGTGCTTCCTGGTGTGCTGATGGATTTAGGCTCTTGCTGAAAGTCCTGGCGCTGCCTGAGGAGTCAGTGGAAAAAATGTGGTGTCTAGAGATGGGAAATGCCAAACTCACTCAGAAGTGCACTCGCTTAAAAGGGAAAGGTGGTTTCCAGGTGAACATTCCTGTCCTTGGTGGATGTGAGTGCCAAACATGCATGCCTGGCCAAGGCAAGGGGGAAGGACCTCCACTGCTGTCCCCTTGGCATGGTGGGTCTGGGGAACACCATGGGTCTGCACATGAGGAGCATCTCTCAGCTCTCCTACATGCAACAGCAGCCCTGGTTTCAGCAGGTAACAATGCATGGAGAGGGAAGATAGTCTGATATAAAATACCTGATGCTGTCAACAGCCACAGATTAATTTGGTCAAAATTGCTCGTTGCTGCAAGGAGATAGTAAAAGAAGAACACTGGGAAGCAAATGTTCTCCCTCTGATGAACAAGGGTACACACAGATGCATTTCACAGAAGTGTTGATCAACATGGCTAAACCCTCAGGCTTTGGAGGAGCTGATAGCACAGGGGGAGAGGGAGACTTCTGCTGGCAGCTTGGTAGGGCACAGGCTACCCGTGCCAAGCACTGTTACCTCGTACTCTGCAGCACTGCCACTGTCTTCGTGGGAAGCTGAGAGTTTAATTAAACACACCACTGCTCTGAACGAGTCAGGAAATACCTACCTGCCTGGACAAAGGTGCCTCGTAGACTTTTTTTCTGCCCAGAGCATGCCAAGTATCTTTATGTTAGTGATGCTGGTAAAAGAGGTGCTTCCTCCACTTGCAGAGCTCCTGTTGTGTCCACAAAGCACTGCCCATGCACTGCTCTGCAGGCCTATCACACAGCTTACTGGATCAGTGGATCATAGAATTGTTTAGGTTGGACAAGAACTTTAAAATCACCTTCCCTCAGCACTGCCAGGTCACAACTAATTCATGTTCCTCAGCACCATATCTCCACAGCTTGGAAACCCCTCCAGGGATGAAGACTCCACCATTGCACTGGGCAGCCTGGGACAGGCCTTAACAACCCTTTCAGGGAAGAGATTTTTCCTCATATCCAACTAAACCTCTCCTGGTACAACTTGAGGCCTTTTCCTCTTGTCCTGTTAATTGTTCCTTGGGAAAAGGGATCAACCCCCACTTCGCTACAACCTCCTTCCATCACATCCACGTGGACATCAGAAAAGCCTTAATAGCAACCTGGTACTTGCCTAAGACACAATGCTGCCCTCAGCTCAGCAAAACCAGTTCCCTCTGGAAGTAAGTTCTATTTCTTCAACTTCTGGACCACTTGAAGCAATTTTTCTTTCAGACTTTCTGGATGCATTTCCATAAAATGCATCTTTCTTTCTCTTCCTGGTTCCACACAAGGGGTTATTTTAGCTGGTGTGCTCAGAGGTCACTGTGACATGGGGAAGAGATCACACTGTGCTCTTGGTAGGTGCTCAGCAGCACTTATGCAGGTGGAAGGCTCTTGTTTTCCCTGGCTACTCGCAATGGATTTACAGGCCAGTGAAATAAGAGGCCGAGCTGCTCATTGCTGCCAGAAACTCCATTGGTCTGTCTATGAAGTGCAGCTTGTAGGCATCAATAACCTCACAAGATCCCTGGAAGCAAAGCCAGGAGTGTGGGTCACTGGAAAAGCTGGGGAGGTGCGAGGGAGGATGAGACCATGAAGAGGCTTCCAGGAATGGCTTGTGCACATGTAGGGCATGGTTAGGAACTGTTCCTCCCTGGGACTTGAGCTCAGGCTATTATTTATATCCCCAGAGCTCTGCCAATGCATGATGGTTGCAGCATTAGAGCTGGAAGTCAAGCTCTGAGCAGGCTGGAGATTGTCATTCACAACTGCAAGACACAAGACTCTGGAGTCCGAGGGCAAGTGAGGCTGTACATATAAATAGCCCAAGTCCTTCACAAGTTCCACCTTATGACTTTGTGTCCATACCAGGTAAAGCAGGTATCTTCAGGCAGAAAACAGATACATGGGATGCATATTAGAGAGGTTTGTGAGCAGCATGGGAGCAAGGACTTATGCTCTCTCTTCCTGTACAAGAGCAGGCAACATTGCAGGAAGATAGCAGGAGCTGGAGTGAAAAACAGGGGATGTCTCTTCATGCAACAGGTAGCAGATCTGTGGATCTTCTTAACAAAGGGTGTTGTGGATATGAGAAGCTTACATGGATTCAAGGAGAGTTCACGGAAGAGAAATCCACTGAGAGTTACTAAATACATAGAAACTGTATCTGGCTCAGGAAGTTCCTGAGCTGAAAATAGTTGGAGGCTGGGAGAGCACCGAGGGGAAGAGTTGTATATGTTTGCCCTTGTTCTTACTTCTCCCTAGGCTTCCACTCATGGGCTGTGTTGGGCTCTGGATGTTAGGTTAGACACACCTTCAGTCTGACCCACCAGAGCTGTTTTTATGTCCTTATGTACCTTCATATTCACGAGGGATGGCTTTATCCTGTTCTTCCATAGTTGCTTCCCAAAGGTCACCATCCTCGACCATTCTTACCACACCCTACCTTAACCGCAGCTCAGGCGATGCACACACCTTCTTCCAGGCCACATTTAATCAAGCAGTTTGAGGCCTGGCTGCTGGTAGACAAATTGGTTGAATGACTTGGGGTTTGCGGTGCCTCTCATACACATCATCCCCAAGCAGTCCATCACTCTTGGGGTTTGATGTTCTCAAGTGTTTGGCAATAATAATGATGTTGGACACTGCCACCCATGTTGACTTGTTGTACCATTTGTTCCCACCTCAGCAAACAGTGCTGAAACTGTTGTGAACCCAGCTGTCTGCAGTAAAATTAGATTCCACTCTGGTCATCAGTTTGCCCACTTGGTTCCGAGTTTGGCTGTGGACATAAAGTCCTTAGTAGCATCTCTGTTAAAAAATGCTGGAGCTGCCAAGACAGTGCATATCTCAGATGAACTGCTTTGGGACTTTATTCATCCTACTTGTGATATGCTTTAAAGGGTTTATTTGTAGAGATAACAGTCAGAGCCTTTCTCACCCCTCACTTCCCCAGAAAATAGTATTTGAAACATGAGTCTCCGAATAACAACTGAGCTGCCTTGTTAACCTTCCCTTCACATCTCCCCAGCTGCTCCTTTGAGGTCTCCTGTCCTGGGTCTCTCACTATGACTTTGAGAAACTGCTGTAAAGCAAAAGCGATCAGGATATCAGTGACCCCTGAAGCGGAATTGGGGGAAAAAAAGGTCTGGAAAAACAAGAAAGAAAAAAAAAAGAAAAGAAAAAATAAAAGAGACAAGATGTACACCCATACTCTCTCCCAAACAGTCAGAGGGCAAAGCATGGGTGGCTACACCACAAGCCATCTTCTGAGATACACACATCAGTTGAAGATTTTGGGGACTTCACAGCAAGCCATCTGTTGTGGAAACCAGACACCTAGCTCTGTGTCAGTTCAAACCTCGCCTGGTTATCAGCATGTTTGCAGTACTGCAGGGATTACTCGATGCAGAGCAGTTGCCCTAACTTTGCTCTCCCTTTTGTCACACCAACTGTGGATCCCACCAAGGAAGCTTCAAAATTAGCCAAGCGTCACCCAGAGAGCTCCAAAAGTGGTCTGCTGTCGCGACGGGAGGAGTGGGATTTTTTTGCCTCTGGTGACATTCACATTGTTGATACTCTTTTTAGTTCTTGCCGCTGCTCACATAATGGCAGAAGCTATTCTTAGCCACGGGAAGCCTAATCTTTAAGAAAGAAAAAAAAAAAGCACCCCTCTGTGAGCCATTTCCACAACAATAACTTGTAGCAGGGAGGAAAGAGAGTAGGCCAAAATATGTGGCCCTTTTCACCAAATAAGGACCCTTGCAAAGGTGGCCCAAAGAGCTGCAAGGCTTCGGAAGGACAGGGAGGGCTTTGGAGTGGAAAAGTGAATCAGCATGGCCATGGGGTTACACCCACGTGAATAATACCTCTCACTTCCCTTGAATTGTATATTGTGATAAAGACCTCGCTGCCTTTTTCGGTATTCCAGCATCTGCTTGAGAAGAGTCAGATGTGAAATTAGGTTTCCTGTACCTGAATAGATTAGTTTAGTTTGAACTAGAAATGAGGGCATGTGTACTGTTGGGAGCCAAGAGGCCTCAAATGACGTATGTCTCCCTTTTAATATATCTATATCTATATCTATATCTGTCTATTTTTTTTTTTTTCTGTGTGCTTGGTGAGTCCAAACACCAATTAAAATGCGTTTTCTCCAAAACTGTAAACGTTTACCACTATGAGCAACCTTAGTGAATGTGTGCAAGTGCATGCAAAACCAAAGGTGATGTCCACAGTGACATCTGCTCAGCTTCTTGGGACCCAATGAGGTAGTTCTGTACCACTGGAGAAATATTAACTGCTCCTTTTGTTGTCCTTGAAGTTTTATGTCTTAATAGTTGTACTTACCTAGAATACATCATCTGTCCTGACTTCCTTCTACCCTTATGTAGGAGAACCTCTGGCCCATGTTATCCTTCCAGTGTGTCTCATGGCAGGGAAGATGCAAAGTAGACATCTTAACTCCTTGTGGACATCACAGCAAAGATCCTGAGTGAGAACAAGTAAGGAGGCCGGGGCAAAACGACTTGCTGTAGGGAATCACAAAATCCTTGTGTTAAAACATTATGTTTTTCTTCAGAGACCTGTAACAGGTTTCCATCTCACAGAGGGGATATAGATGGAAATTTCCATTGTGACCATGAAGATACCATCTATTTCTGGAGGCAACTCATCAAATTTTCCATGGAAAAGTTTTCCACGCAACCTGGTGAAGGCTGCTAAGGACAGTCTTGACTGAGCTTTCTTACACTTTTAAGCACTGTGCTGCTAAAAGAAGCATTTGTAGTTTTACCATGAGATTATCTGTCTCAGCTTTTAGGACAAGATATAATGAGAAAAAGATGGAAGGAAGATTGTATAGATAATAGGGTCACTGCATGCAGAGTAAAGGGACTGTGTCAAAAAATCATCTTTGGGTCCAAATGGTTTATGCCTTATGGTTTTCCCATCTTAAAAGCAACCAGTTCTAGAAAATTTCAAGTAAAGATTAGTGCTGACTGATTCACAGACAAGAGTCTACAACATGAAGTCTCAAAGGATCCTAGGATAACCTCAAAGGGTACAGAAACCAGTGTCTATGATAATTGGATGACACCTTCATATACCAGGAGTCATAAGGCTTGTTATCAATGGTTCTGCAATTTCCTTTTTCACTTGTAAATCCCTGTCACATTCAGCAACTCAGTGACATGTTTAGGAGTGGGCAGAAGGCTCCTTTCATGCCAAGAAGAGTCTCAAAATCTTACAAATAAACGATAAACCTTGTTTCTCCTACCCACTCTGTACTTTGGGCAGTAGCACCAGCTAATCCCCTGGGTTTATGGTAGATTTTTCTGCAATAGTTCTCTGGCTGCTGTTGTAAAAACTTCCATTAAGCCACTCCTGTCACAACCAGCACCACCAGTCACCCAGTACCACTTACTCAGGCAAATGGCAGAGCACTGAGGTTGCATCCCAAGTCTTCTCTCAAGGTCATGTTGCGTAGTTATGTACTGATATCATCTCCTGAGATGTAGCAAACTCAGACCTGGAATAAATTGAGTTTATTTCATGCTGATAAGAAATGCATCTTCCCCAGTGCACTGTTTCCACTAGTTGTAAAGAAAGATAAAAAGTCCTCACTCTTGTGCTGCCTGTGGATTTTGCTGGCCACGGCTATCTCTCCTGGTTTCCTTGCCTCTGACCAATATGTTTCTGTGGTCACCCACAGGCACAGCTGCTAAGCCTACAGACACAAGGTCCCTTCACCTCTGGAAGCCCTGGGGCCACAAAAGGAGCCCTCACATGGCACCACACTCATTGCCACCACCTCCTCTTCCCAGATGGCTGGAAGGAGCCAAGAGTTTCCAGCTCTCTTGTCCCTCTTCCTCCTTAAAGTGGAATTTCAAGGAACTGTGTCAAGCCAACAGTCTGGGACAAAAACAACAACAACAAAAAAACCCATCAGGAACACCGTGGAATTTCCTAGTGATTGCTGATAGCAGATGAAAGCCGTTGAAGAGCACTATCAATGGTTATGATGATTAATGTTTCTTTCCAATGTGAATACTACCACAGAAGGAGAGCTCGTGTGCCTTGAGAGAGACACATTCCTTTGTCTTGCTCATCTGCACCTCCCAAAGACCTTTCTCTTTTTTTTTGTTGTTGTTTTTTTTTTTCCCGTTTGTTTTTTGTTGTTTTGTTTTTTTCTTTAATCCAAAAATGGCTTGTAAGAAAACAAGTCCTCCTGGCCTCACAGCTTGTGTCACTATTCTAAGACTGTCCTCTGCATGCTGGTCAAAGTTAAACTGACTACATTTTAGGTCTTTTCCCTCCCCTTTATTCCCCAGTCTGCTAAGGGGACCCCATTTTAATTATTATTTAGGAAAAGACAGCTGCTTCCTGTTTGTATCATTAATTTATTTTGTTTCCTGAAGGGAAGCTTCAGTGAAAAGAATCTGTGGATAGTTGGAACGTCTCACAAAATATCACTGGCTACATGGGCCAAGGTTAAATACAATAGCTAAGTTTATTTTTAAATTATTATTATTTTTCTAAGTCCATGCCAAAGCAGAGTCTAAAATTCTAGCGCATGTAAAGAAGCTTTTACAGTAAATTCTGCCTTTCCTACAGAACTCCCCAGAAGGGAGACAGGCATTCTTAGTTACGGCAAAAGCTAAACCACCAGTTTCCCTCCAACTATTATGAAAACCAAGGCTGGAGTGAGATGAGGTGCCTTTCTGAGGCACCTGGAGAAAGATCCCTTTCTCCAGTGCCTGAAAACCTCCCACTCTGGTGAATCTGATGGTTGAAATCCCACCTGACCATGGTGACAGCCTTCCAGAGGAAGAGTGGCTCAGTGGATGAGGGGTGTGCAGTGGGTGTTCATGGCAATTTTAACAAGGCTTTCAACACTGTCTCTAGAAGATCCTTATGGACAAACAGACAAAATAGGGATGACATAAATGGACAGTGAGGTAGCCTGAAAGCTGGCTGAACTGCAGGGATCAAAGGTTGAAGCCCATCTGGAGGCCAGGCACTGTGGTGCACCCAGGGGTTGGTACTGGGGCCAGCACTGTTGAATGTCAGTTAATGATCTGAATGATGGGACTGAGGACTCCCTCAGCAAGCTTGCAGGTGATACAAAAAGGGGAGGAATGGTTGATGGAGCAGATGGATGTCTTTCAGAGTGACTTCAGGAGGCGGGAGGTATGGGTCAACAGGAATCTCACAATGTTTAAAGGAAACCACACATGGGGAGGAATAATCTCAGACACTAGTATGAAGTCACCAGCTAGCTCTGCAGAAAGCACCTTAAGGTCCTGGTGCACAACAAGCTGACCATGAACCAGCAATGTGGCCTCATGGCAAAGATATCAAGAGCATCCTGGGCTGCATTAGGAAGAGCATTGCCAGCAGGTCAAGGTAGGTGACCCAATACTAGAGAGCTGGATCCTGTTCTGGTGCCCCAGAACAAAACATGGCTGAGCTGGAACAAGTCCAGCACAGAGCCCCAGATGTGATGTGCGACTGCAGCATCTGTCATATAAGGATGGGCAGAGAGATCTGGGACTGCTCAGCCTGGAGAAGGGAAGGCTCAGGGGTTATCACTATGTGTAACTGACGGTGGGAGGAAAGATGGACACTTTACAGTAGTGCCCAGTGGCAGGAGGAGAGGTCATGGGCACGAACTGAAAGAAAGGAAACTCCATTTAAATATAAACAGAACTTTTGGGTTTTTTTTGCCTGTAAGGGTGGTTGTACACTGGCACAGATTGCCCAGAGAGGTTGTGGAGTCTCCGCTACTTCAGAAAGAAAAATTGTACAAATCCTTTTTATACTCCCTCTTCCTATAATAAGTATGGCTTAAACTTGAATAAAGAGAATTTGTTTCCTTAGAAGAGTACTTAACACTTCAAATTCAGCCAGGAGAGGTAGAATATGCTAAGATATACTCCAAAGGATGCAGCTATAAAGGCTTAATAACAAAGTGCGCAAGATTTCATATAGAAGGAAAGCTACACATTAATCTTTGCACAGCCAATGACTAAAATGACTGAAGGTTTGCTTTGCCCTTCCCTTGGAAAATGACTTCAGCTTGAATGACAGGATCACAGAGTCACAAGATGGTAGCGGTTGGAAGAGACCTCTGGAGATCATCTGGTGCCAACCCCCTGAGCCAGCATGGTCACCCAGAGCAGGGAGCCCAGTATCAGTGTCCAGGCAGGTTTGGAATCTCTCCAAAGAAGGAGACTCCACAGCCTGCAGAGAGAAAAGAAGATAGGTGAGCAATGTGCTTGCGTAGGCATGTCCTCCTTCGCCACAGAAACATGGCACCCTTCAGCAGCACATGATGAGCAGAATGAACGAGCAAGTATTGTGACTGCACAAGGAATTAATTTCTCTCACATCCCAGGAAATGGTTCTTTCCACAGGAAAGAAATAATATTAAAGTGCATGTTAACGAGCATTCAGTGCAGGCAAGAGCCATCACTTAAATTTGGATTGAATTTGAGGTTCACTCCTCCCAGGGCTAACTGCAACCAGCTGGGGTGGCTCCCAGCACAGGCTGCAGCGGGCGCAGGGCCGTGGCTCACACCCTGCTGCTTAACGCACGCGGTGCTCGCCAGCCCTTGCCCCCAGCGCTAGCACCGAAGGCTGGGCTCCCACCTCACTGCACGGCAGGGCTCGGTAAGGCCCTTGACTTACAAAAGACTTGAACTTCCTTTTGAATCCAGGAGATGGGTGGGAGTCTTTTGATGGTACTATTTCCTGCTGGAGGGACAGAATTATGAAGAAAAACAGAACTTTAACCTCTTCACTCAACTATGGGGAAGACAGTCTCGCCA
The DNA here is from genome assembly GCA_024611195.1 of Ceyx melanurus. NCBI lineage: Eukaryota > Metazoa > Chordata > Aves > Coraciiformes > Alcedinidae > Ceyx > Ceyx melanurus. Next base: position 227,876 of record JANHGL010023292.1, on the reverse strand, counting down.
TTGGGCAAGGTTTATTCTGCTGGGAAGCTCGGGCTATTCCCATTCAGGGTATAACACAAGGTCAACAGCAGCAGACTCCAGGAATATTAGTCTTTCACCCCTCAGACCATGCCATGGGTAATTAATCACTCAATTGCATAACTTCTTGTAAGACAGGAAAAATAAGCGGCCTTTGCCAGCTTTTTGGACAAGTTATTTCACATACATTTGAACTTTCTTCCAGTAGTTGTTGGGTTTTGATTGCGATGAATGAATAGTATCCAAACCCTTTCCCAGCCACAGAGGAGCCAGACAGCATGGAGGCGCATGCCGTCCCAGTGCAGCACTGGGGGGGGTGGGTCACTGCACTGGTGTCAGGGGGATCCCTCCAGCCCTCCAGCCCTCCTAGTGAGTGGGGGAATGAGCAGCACCCAAGGGAGCAGCTCAGCCCAGGGGGCACAGCAGAGTACCATGTAATCCTGCATTTTACATCTGTACGTCATTGAAAGCAGGATCTGTTCAGGTTGCTGTTTTCTGTGCAGAGAACTGGAACTAGCTTAAAAGCGAGGAAATCCTGGAGTTTAATTCTAGAAAGTGAAGTTTTGTTTCACTATGATCACCTGGAACGTACCACTGCAATGGGTCCAGCTGCAGGAGTCCTCCAGGCCCTGGAGATCATGTAAAGCTCTGAGGAGTCGAGCCAAGTGTGTTGCTGGAGTGGCTATCAACTAACTCCATCTCCCCAACATTCTGTGGAATTCATGGCTCTTCTCTATAGCTTTAGTAAATGGAAGTGAAAAAACAAGAATTACTTTAAATACTTTAATATCATATGGCAATGAAATGGGAAGCAATACCTAGAGGCTATGTGCCTCATGCTCATACCAACATCAACCAGCCTGCTTCCAATCCTGAGTCCTCAGCTCTGAGTGAAGAAGGCATCCCTCAGCACTGGAGCATCCCTCAGCAGCCTTGAGCATTTCAGCACCCTGCTGCTGCCTCCCAACACAGGCGGTGGCCATCCCTGGGCAACTTGGATTGCCCCAGCTAAATATTCAGGGAAGCTTCAACCTCACCTTTAAGTGGCTCAGACCTCTTTCTCTCCATTCAGCCTGAGGCTAATGGCAATACAGAGGGGCTAAGCCATGGAATAAGTAATAATTTAAATATCCTCCTGAATTCTAAAGCAACACACTGAGAGGTACGCTAAAAAAAAAAGGGCCACGAGAATCAGAGCTGGGCTGGGCTGATGGATGAAAGAGCTGCCCTTTAACAGAGCATGGAAAAAGCAGTCAGGAAGCTTGGTCTGAAAGTGTTCCTGCAAAGATCACTTTATCCTCTGGCTCTATGTAAAAAGAGATAAAAAATGGAGAGCAACATTTCCCTGTATTAAGTGTTTTGAGATCCTTGCAGGAAAGATGCTTACAAAGAGGATGGCTTAGGTCCTAAAGGTTGCTGCACATTACAAGTGTTACACAGGGAACCATCATGGTGAAATAGAGTTTTCCAAAGCTACAATGAGCTGGGACAAAAAAATAGAGAGGCAATCCTGTGAACATGCAGACACAGGGCACCTGCTGCTGTACAGGGTTGTGCTTGCACCTTATCTGCTTCACCCAAGGCTTCTTGGTGCTCCCTGTAGCACCTGACTCTGCCTAAACCTCTCTGTAAGGATGGAGCAGAGAGCAGCTCCTCATCTGTCCAGGGCACTGGAGACTTCCAAGAAACACCCTACACTTTTTAAGCTGGTTTCTCTGGTTTATGCTTCACAGAGTAAAACCATCTATCAAGTGAGCTGCAATGAGAGCTCTGACGTCTTCCTGGCCATGCACATTCACACATGCTCCTCACCATGTAATGGGTGGCCACAAGCGGCTCACACTCCATCTGGCCATAGTTAAAGGGCTATCAAGAATAGGTCATCCACATGAATTTCCTCCAGTCTGGTATTGCACCAATGTAATGACATGACGCTGCTGAAATACAAAGTCAACCCAAGTCCAGGCACAGCTATTCCCCAGGTACCCTTCACATAAATAAACAAGATAAAGCTTGGGAAGAAAAGCGCAGAAAATGGTTCTATTTACAGCTTGATCACACATCTTCCAAAAGCAATCGAGCCAGCTGGACAACTTACTATCTTCAACCACTCTCCTGCTGCAGGATGCTGCCCCTCCAGATTGGTTGGCAAGGAACTGAAAGTAGCTTAGAAAGCAACCACCCAGGCAGTTCAGATGGCACATCAAAAAAGATAACTGAGACGCAGGTAAGGACAGACTAGAGGTGCTAATGCCTTCAGCCAGAAGGGGATTAACACAACAGACAACTAGGTGATTTTGTGGTGGCTGCAGAAGAACCAGTACAAACCAGTTCACCCAAATATCCTACAGCTCATGGTCCATGAAGCATTCATTTCCATCTGTGGAAATCCTGCTGGCAGCTCAGTTTTCTGAAAGGAGAATCTGCTCAAACCAAGGTTTAGATATTCCCATGACAGGCAATGCAGAACCAGCTTAGGTCAGAACTTAGAAAGCTCAAAGCAACTGTAAAACTTCCAATAAACAACACTTCATGTTCACTTAATCAGTGGAAGAAAACTTTAGCCATCCTCTTCCTCACTTTCTCTGCAACTAATGGAGGAGATGGAAAGAGGGACAGCATAGTCTAATTGGTTGGGGGATCGTCTTATCACGACCAGCTACAGAGGCTTTAGGACAATAATACACCGCAGATGGATACATATCAGCCAAGCTATGTTAGAAGCAAAGTAATTTCTAGCAGACTGAGCCAGGAGACAGCCATTTCAATTCAGGCAGCTACAGCACTTGCACTTGGAGTATCCCATCTGAGAAAGCCAAGGATTGTGTTTTCTTGAGCAAAATTCAAGGTGTGGTTGCTGGTCACTGCTGAGTGGCACCCCTATCTTGACTCTTGATCAGTGGTGGACCAAGGTGGCTTTCAGCAAAGTGTCCACCAGAATGAGGTGCTCATGCCTGTTCTCCAAGAGGCTGCATGTCAAAGTCCCATGATCTGGCTTTGAAGGAATTACCTCGCTAAGGTCAGGAACTATTACTTTTCTCCTAACCAATTATAAATCAAACATTCCATTTTTATAAAGGTTAAATGACCCTGGATTTTCCACACACCTGTATGTGGACATTAGAGTGTGGGCAGGAATTGTTGAGGACAGCATAATTAGGAAAGTTTCAAGTTGCACAGTATCTGGAGTCTAGGAGTTAATATCGGATTGCTGCTGCCTTCCCTTATAAGTTTTCCGGAGTAACTTTGTAAAGCACTGGTGGGGTAGAAGATAATGCTTTTCTAATTTACAGAACAGTTTAGCCAATCAGGCAGCTGAATCAGTGGCTTTGGTGGGGCACCTGCTGCCTATCACAGTGTCCCAGAAATAAAGATATCTCTGAAGTCCACTTTAGAAGTAAGAAGAGAGAGCTCTAAGTGCACTGTAATGCTTGTGGCTGAAGTCATACCATGATGACTTCATTCGTCATCATTCAGGATGTTACAGGCCTGAAGAGTGAAAACTTCAAGAAAGTGAACATCCCCATCAGAGCAACATGCACATCACTTAAAGGAACAAAATAAATAGTTCTTTAAAAAAGACCTTTGAGGGTGTAACTATACTAGCAAAGGAGGGTTGGTTTATGACCATCATTGGTAGCTTCCTTTCCTCAGGCAAAGTGTACCACTAGCAATGGAATTCATGAAGGTAGAAGAGGATTTCCAGGAACACATGTATCTTTTCAGGGATACCCATTAATTATCTTCCTCTTATATATTCTAGGCCAGACAGTTGAAAATAATAAAAATAAACCCTCAAGGAGCTTTGCTCAAAATGAGCCAGTTGCGTGAAGATGTCAATGTACTGGGCTGGATGAGTGAGCTCTGAATTTGTCTGCAGATGTTCAGTAAGCAAAAAGAATATTTTAGTTGGGAAACATTCAAGTAACTGGTTTGGTTGGACACAGTACATCCAGTTTTTCTGCTAGGTGCCATTAACCCTCTCACCCTCCTCACCCCAGTCTACACCCATTTGAACTGATTTGCAGAATACCCAGTCTGCAAGTTGGATGGGGCACAGCTGTGCAACAACGTGGTGTGTTGGTCAGGGTAGAAAGACCCCAGCTAGCTTGACTACTCGGTCACCATGTGGGTATCTCAGGTTCTTTCAGTGACTCCATAGGCTTTGGTGGCATGGTATTTATTCTGCAAAAGAAAATTTATTTAGCCCACCAACCTGGCCTTTGCAGAGCAGCTGCTTCCTCTCTGCTCTGCTAGCTGCTCACCAATGGGCTCTGAAATGAAAAAAAAAACAAAACTCACCCTGTCCTTGGCCCAGAGCTTTGGGCATTCAGAAGGCAGAATCGGTCATAAAATTGTTGCGATGCCAGTCGAGGGCAGCCTAGGATCTACCCAGAAGCTTGTAAGCATGCTCCTGCTGCAACATCCCCCACCACTCCAGGGTGTGGTGCCTTTGCTTCCAGCCGTTCATATGCCAGGAAAACTGGAGGTAAGAAGAGTAAAAATAGTCATTAAACACAGGGCAATTTTTGCCATTGCATGATAGCAACCGCACCACCCTCCTGCCACACAGAAGGACTAGCACCAAATCTTAAACCACCTTTTCCCCACCACTCCCTTCTTGGGCTTAACTTCACTCCTGATTTCTCTACATCGTCACCCATAATGGTGCAGGGGTATGGGGAACAGAGGTTGTGGACAGTCCATCACATGTTGTCTCTGCTGCTCCTTTGTCCTCACACTCGTCCTTGGCTCTAGTGTGGGGTCCTTCCCATGCAAGTCCTCCAGGAACCTCTTAATCATAAATCCTTTTCCTGGGCTGCAGCTCTTCATGAACTGTTCCAGCATGGGTCGCTTCCATGAGTTGCAGCCCTTCAAGAATAGACTGCTCCAGCCTGGGTTCTCCACAGGGTCACAATTCCTGCCATCAAACTTGCTCCAGAATGGGTTCCTTTCTCCCTGGAGCCACCAGTTCTGCCAGGATCCTGCTCCAACACAGGATTCCCCCATGGTCACCGCCTCCTTTGGGCATCCACCTGCTCCAGCATGGGGTCCTCCACAGGCTGCAAGTGGATCTGCTCCACCATTAACCTCCATGGGCTGCAGGGGATAGCCTGCTTTGCCATAGGCTCCATGGGCTGCAGGAGAATCTCTGCTCCAGCACCTGGAGAGCCTTCTCCTCCTCCTTCTTCAATGACCTTGGTGCCTGAAGAGTTGTCTCACACATTCCCACTTGTCTCTCTGACTGCAGTTGCTACTGAACAGGTTTTTCCCCCCCTTCTTAAATACATCATCATAGAGGTGCTACCACCATTGCTGATAGTCTTGGCCTTGGCCAGAAGTGGGTCCATCTTGTAACCAGCTGTCATTGTCTATGTTGTACACAGAGAGAACTTCTAGCAGCTTCTCATAGAAGTTATCCCTGTAAGCCCCCTTGCTACCCAAACCTTGCCACATAAACCCAACGCAGTGACCAGTGAAAGAATAAAACTCCACTTCGTCAGTAATATTTTTTTTTTTGCAGACCATGTGTTAAAAATGCTTTCCTGCCCAAGGAGACTTCATATGACGGAAAAGCAAAGCTAAGTTACAACTTCTTAAAAAAATAGGACATGGCATTTTATAATTCCTTCCCTCCCCCCACTGCTGTGCAGAGCCACCCCACCCACGTGAAACCGCCGTCTGACTCACTCTTGTGCCTCGCCTGGAGAGAGGCTTTCCACCAACAGGGGCACCTGGTCAAGATCATGACATTCAGGGTGGTGTTGCCTCTTCACACTTCAAATCATTTTAAATAGCTTTATATCTATGACTACAGGGCCCTTTACATAGAATAAGCATTACTGATGGAAGAGACATGTTGTCATATCCTCGCAGTAAGTAAAGGGTTCAGATCTTATTTAAAATTAGTCTTCTTGGGCCAAGCTGACTCGTGGGCTCAGACAACAAGACATCTCCTCTGTATCGGTTCCTTTGCAGGCTGATGTTCCTCAGGCAGTGCATTACCGTCTGCTATTCTGGGAACACATATTTGACCTCTGTTCCAGGGGTTTATTGTCAACATGTGTCCACTGGGAGCCTGAGCAACTTCTCCCATTGTCTATTGTCTTATAAACAGGCTTATAAAAGTGCTGCAGGAAAGCCAATAATGCCCCAAAGTGGAAATTGCTGCTAACTCAAACGCTTAACTTCCAACTTGTATGGCTTGCAGCAGTAGGAGAGGTGAGAGGAGGGATGTGCAGATTCCTCTCCTCAGTTTCCCTGTGCCTTCAGACATTGCTGTGTTGGGACACAGAGCTGCCCTGCTGCTGCAAGTTTGCTCCATCCAAGGAGGAGTCTGCCGATGCCAAAAGCACTGTGTGAACAGGGGTTACTGGTCTCCAATGGCTTCAAGGGGAGAAACTGGAAAAAAAAAAAAAAGAGAAAAAAAACATGGTGGCAAAGACACTTTGCTGGCTGACCCTAAAGTGAGGTTTCCTTTCTTCTTTACCAAAACTCCCAGTTTGTGGCTGGTCTATTGTAGTAAGTAGAGAAAAGCTGTTGGTTTTTTTTACAGTTAACAGCACGGAAGCCACTCAGCTTAATGAATGAATGAAACAAACCCCTGGGACCATGTTCACCCAAGGGAAGGCAGCATCCTTAGCAAATATCCCAGTGAGATTTGTTTAGTCATCTTCAGTTTCATAACAGTCAACCGCCAAATGGTGATGAGCAGAGGCAGAATCCCCTCTGATTTTTGAGAGGGTCCCACCACTTCCAATTTGCTGATGGGGACAGGCAAACGGAGGACATTTGCAGGCATTTTTGGGAACAAGAGTCAAGTTCCTCCCCACGCAGAGCAGAGCAGCATCTGACATCAACTGGCAAGGACAAACTAGCAGCCAACTGCTTGTCCTGTGACACCAGACCTGGCAGAGGGGGCAGGAAAGGAGAAAATGGGACAACCAAAGACTTACGTCAGCATTGCTGCCAGAAGCATTGTATCCTCCTCTGGTGGCAGGGAACACTGCATCCCTCAACAGCTGTTGGTAGGTTCCAGAGTTAACAAGATGCCAGCTAGTGGGACATATTGTACCATCAAACAGTAAAGCTCAACCACGGCAAGGGGAAGTCATCCTCTGAGTGATGTGAGACCCACCACCCAAAGCTACACACACTGGGAGCACCCCTGACCCAGGCTTGGTGATGCTATGTCTTGGGAGAGCAGAACCTGCCTGCAATATGCCTTCTCCACTGTCTCGGAGCTCTTTACTGCTCATGGCCATCACACTTTAAGCAAAGGCTCCCTTCCCAACAGGGACCATTTAAAAGTTGCTCAAGAGCCTGCAAAGGTTATGTTGTTTTATTCTCTGAAGGCAAAGCAGTTTTAGCTGGAAAAGAAAGAAAACACCCAACAGCAGCATCAACAACAACAAAAAAGAACAACCCATGGTGTTTGTTTACAAGAGCACATTCATTGGTGTCTGGAGGGTTGACTCCAGTCTAAAATGAAAAGGGGTGGCACCAGTCAAGCTGCGCTGTTAAACCAGTCCACCTCCCACTGCAGGGTGGTCCAAGAGCTGGCCTTCTCCAGCCTCCTCCCTCAATGGACCATTTCCACCCAGAAAACCCTGGGGCAGCATGGCTTTGGGCTACCAATGGGTGAGCAGCTGCCACCCTTCACTGTGCAGGGTGGAGAAGGGTCTTGGCATGAAGAGCTGGGGTTGGTGGCCTCCTGGGCACCCCCATGGAGGAAACAGGGGAGGTCACACCACCATCTGCTTTGCTCTGCAGGACTGTGCCTGACTGCACAGTGGAGACCTATTCTAAGCCTGCTTGGCACAGAGCAGAGCAGAAACTCCCATGGAGCATGCCAGACCTTATACAGCTCTGTCTGCAGCTGTTTCACCAACCACAACTGTTCAGGCAAGACAGAAAGATTGAGCTTTGGCTGCTCCTGGTGCATCAGGCACCGTCACATCATGCAGCCCAGTTCAGTGATCAAAGGGATACACAGATACCGTCAGAAAGTCTGCTGAGATGGGTACAGCATACATACGAAGAATGCTGAGCAACCTGCTCTAGTTGCAGATGTCCCAGCTCACTGCAGGGCATTGGACTAGATGACCACAAAAGGTTCCTTTTCCAAACAAAACATTATATAGTTCTGAGTTTAAGATAGATAAAAGTATTTGTTGGTTCTTTAAGTCTCAGAAATAGCATCTCTCAATGACCATTCATCCCAACATACAGCTATACTCAAATACAACTCACCCAGCAGATGTACAATTTCCTTACCTCCAAAACACCTCCAAACACACTAAGGCGCTTTCTAAAGTGCCTCTTTTAGATGCGATTTTTACCTGAATGTTGGAATTACTAATGAACCTGTTCTTTACCTGATAAAACACCACGTTGCTTCTTAAAATGGGGTCAACTTCCTTAGATGGGGCAAATGCAGATTTGTCCTGAGAAGTGAAAAGAAACACTTTTGAAGTTGCAGAGTTGTAATATTGAAAATAAAACCCCACAAATCCAATCAAGGGACAACTCTCTAGCGCCATCAGTATCTTCACACCTCACTACACAGAGAGAGGGGCTTGTTTCCCCTCCAAGCCCAGGCATTGGAAGCATACCCTGCTGATATGCCTTCCTCTAGAAAAATGTCTTCTTCACACCCAGCCCAACAGAAACTGTGTCCACATCATGACACAGGTGAGGAGGAGTATGAGCTTTTGGAGGGGAGGTATTGCCTGGCTTCAGGACTACCTCCCCATCTTCATGACCGCCATATCACCCTCCAGTAAGTAGGTATCCAGCTTCAGTCCTACCACTGCATTATTCAGCTACTCCTTTCTCAGCTCTGATTTCACTTCTCCTTACAGCTGCTTTGCTATTAAACCATGGAAGTGAAGCAGCCGTTTGGACCCTAAAACTTCAAAACCTCAAGAGTCACAAATCTTCCAGTTATGCTTTTCTTATGTGGTCCAGACACATTTTTCAGGCTTGTAGCATCGTCTGAACCCTGCTTTCCTTTATTTTGCCTCTGAAATTGGCACCAAAGTCTGTTTGCACTATGTAATCAAAAGGTGTATTTGTCGCCGCAGCGCTACATCTCGCATGGAAAATGGTCTCTCTCATTTCTTCCCCCTGTAATTCTCAGAACGACTTGGCACTGGCAGGGACAGGTGCTTAAGAAAAGCTGATATATGGCAATTTTATGCTACTGCATGAAGCCGAAGCTTGTTTGCAATCCTGATATAACAGAGGAGTACTGCTGTGCTTCCACTAAACCTTGGCTTTATTAATGGCACGCAGGATGGGAATGTGAATGGCTGGCAAACCTGCATCCTCCAGTGTCTGTAGAAAGACATTATGAATTCACACCCCCACACCCTCCCCCTTTATTCCATTAAGAAATGGTTTCAGAAATCCAGAGCACAAGCAGCAAGCGCTGGTCGGCTCTCAGCGATGTCAGATGCATGTCAATAATATTACTTAATGGGTTTTCATTGTCTGTATTCCTAAGTTCCCTTTCATGCAGCCTTTGCCGCAAAGAGTAATTATTACCCTTTTTGGGTGGTTTTGCTCTTTTGGCCTTTGGCCTCATGCCTCAGAAAACCACCTAGGGTATCCAATCTCATAGAAAGGCTTTGTGGCCAGTTGTGCTTTCTGGAGTAAGTACTTTTTTTTTTTTTTTTTTTTTTTTGTAACTTAAACCACATAAACATTTCAAAATATCCTTAGTTTCCATTGGTCCTACAATGTCATTGCCCACCCCGTTGCTCTGGGTCTCTGCTGGCTGAAAAGAACAGCATCAGTAGGATGCTCATTTTTCTTGCAGGGGAATAACAGATAGGAGAGCATGTTTTATTCAAAAGAAGGTTTTGGAGCAACCATTTTATTTAATGTTGTATATTTACACACTTCTAGTATCTTCAAACATATGACACAGGAGCCTCAGAGCTGATATTTACCCTGTACTATTAGATCTCAATATATACTGGGGTTTTTGTTTAAGTTGAGTGGCAAGACTCTTTCCCTGTGCACTTTCAGTTTGCTTCAAATTTCAAGCTCATTTTTATACCATATTATAGCCATATTTATTTAAGTTCCTACATTCTGTCAAAGTCTGTTTACACAAAGAACATTTGTTTTCACTACTGCTTGCGAGGAATGAATATAATAAGTGCCAAGGGATTTTAAGAAGTTCAGAGAATTAGTATTTGGAAACAATACGTTGGGCTATTTCTTAGGGGAAGATTCATGGAGCACAGACACATTTTATACTAAATCTATCAGGATGAAGAAGTTCTCATGGAGTCAAAGCATATCAAGCCTCTTCTCAAGTTTCAAACATTTTCTAAAATCATAATAGTTTCTAGAAAAAACAATAGGGTTGGTTTGGTTGTGTATTTTTAGTTGTTGTTTTGTTGGGTTTTTTGTTGTTTTTTTGTTGGTTTTTTTCAGAGACAAAATGGACAAGTAGGTGAAGATAATTTTACTTACTGAAATCAAAGCCTGGAGTCTGGTACTAAAAACTGCTGCCCCACAGCATCCCTTTCCACCTCGCTGCTTCATGTGCTGAAATAAGAGTTACGACCAAATTATTTGTCAGAGGTTGTTTGTTGTAGCTTTAATGCACACTGTAAATCCCAGCATGCACTAGCCCTTGTAATTCTGATTTTAAGACCATCAAGAAGAATATTTTAACTCAATCCTGCTTGCAGATCTGAACATGGAGGGATTTGCTTCAACGCTTGTGTGTCTCAGAGGCTGATGTTACAAAATATCAGGGGTAATTCTGAAGCTCTGATAAGCAAATAAGGCAAGGTAAGAAAGAAGGGTCTGTCAAGGTTTTATGTCACAGCATTGTGCAGAAATTCATAAATAAGCCCCATCTTGTTTGCTCCTGAGATGCAGATTGAGTAATGGCTCCCCCAAAATCAGCATTAGCATTACAAGTTGCAAGTGCTGACACATCATAAAAATTCATGTCGTTTTGTTTTGGATATTATAATACCCTTCACATTTCAACTATTCCTAGGAGATTTCTTCTGCTATCTGGAAAATAATGAAGTATGTAATGGGTTTTTCCTTTCTTGGCTGTGTCCTAACAAGCTAGAAACATGGGGGTATTGCCATTGAAGCATTAAAAAACAGAAAACACACCACACCAATCAAACAAACAAACAAAAAAACCCAACAAAAAACCAGATAAGCCTTCAAACAGATTTACTCATACAGTTGATACATTTAAGCTCTGTGTGAATACCAGACAATACCCCATATTCTATATTCTATACAAATGCCTTTAAATGTGACTGCATTATCCTGTGATCCATTTGCATGTCTTCTGTAGGGGAAACCTTTGTTATCTTGTCTTTTAAAGTCCCTAAGCACCAACCCAAAGAGATTTCTAGAGGTTTGTCATTAGAGGCTAAGGTAGATTTATTTATGATCCCTTGCATTTCCCTGACACCTTAAACCTGGCCATCCATCACAGGCAGATGATGTTCTCTTGCAGAAAAATCTCTGTGGCAATTCTCATTTTCTTTACTGTTCAATACTGAGCAGATTACCTATTTACCCCCTGCCCCAGAGCCCTCTTCTGCCTTCACTGCACTAATTCCGACCACCCCATCTGGTGTCAGGCTCCCTACTAAAAATGCTTTGAGCTCCAACTGCAGTGACTGGAAAGCACAAGAGGTTGCAAGAGATGGGCAATGCTTCCCAATGACATCACCTGCAGAAGACTCAGCGATTCACTTTCATCCACAGCATTTGCTGGTTGCAGAAGCAACGTGACTCATCTGCTGCTTTTCCCAAAGCAGCCCCCAAACACCTGTAATTACTGTCAGGCTTTGCCCATGGCAAAATGAAAGGTATCCCCACTGGGTCACCTGCAGGAACTCAGGCATCACAAAGCACGGTCACAATGTAGGATTGCAATGAGGGGCCTTGGAGGGCCAGAGACAGTACCCAGAGAGAGGGGCAGAGTCCCTGAATCTTCCCATTTGAGATGTGCTATGATGCTCGACATTGTCTTAAATATTCAGTGATCATTTCTATTGCTGGAGGACAGTTTCTCTCTGCGCTCAAGACTTGGCCTCTCTCCTAATCAAATCTGCTCAAGCAATAAATTAGTTACAGTGTCTCGTATTTTTCATATATAAATAACACAGAAATTTAAAGAGTTTCCTCCTTGAGATGTAGGGTAAGAAGCCAGTTCTGTCCTGTCAACACCTTGGCCAGAGTGTCTTATGAAGCTTGGAGATGAGCTTGCTCCATCCTAACTGCACTCATGCCCTTCTCATCCTGGCCCTTGTCTGCAGTTTATTTGCATTTTGTTTTTGGAAAACAGCTTCTAAGAGGCTTGTGCAGGTATTTCTGATATTTACCATCACATATTCAGCACAAAACCCACAAGGTAGGAAGCCTTTTGAGATTACAGAAAAATAACACAACTTGGGTGAAGTGTCAACTGAAATGAAACTCGCCAAGTCCCAGTCCCTACCCAGGAGCCCTCACCACCACTCGGAAAGCCAGCAGAGATCCCTGTCCTTGAAGCCAAGTCACACAACATATTTGTCTCATGACTAGATTGACATGAGCCCAATTCAGGGATGTGTTTTTCCAGGCCACAAGCTGGTGCAAAGTAAATGTAATTGTTCTATGAACAGCCTCCTGCATTTGTTTTGGGTTTGTCATTTCCACGGGCCTGTCATTAATAAATGAGTACGCAGGAATATTCACGTAACGCTAATAGCCAGAGGGCATCTGCTAGAAGATTTGAAGCGACCGGTCACAGAAAAGCCATGTGAAGCCTTCCCGTGGGTAGGCAGTGAGCCTGCTGGCTCTGCTCAGCTGCTCCACTCTGCTTTGTGGCCGTGCGGGTTTGCACAGAGGCTGCACCACCCGGCAGCACCTTGTGCTGGAACCCACAACCATGCTGCCCCATGAACGAAGCTGGTCGGGTGCTGCACAGCAGCTTCCCCATGGCCCCAGCTCCAGGGATTGTACTCTGGGAGGCTGCATCAGGAAAGCGCCCAGCACTGGGCAAGGCTCCCACCACCCTCTCCCAGCCCCGTGCATCCAACCCTGCCCTCCCTGAGGGCCACAGCCCTCTCTCAGCTGCTGTTTAGCTGTTTATTTATCCCAGCTAGAGTGTAAAAGCTACAGAATAAATAGCCCAGGTGGAGGGAAAGTGAAGCAGCAAGCTAAAAATAAGGGAATTGGTCTCAATGAGGGGAGGGAGGCAGACTCCTGCAGCTAATAATTCTCATCATGGCCTAGAATAAGCTAAATGAGGGCTACTGGAGATGTCCCTGGGGGCCTGTACTGCCCGGCTCTCCAGGCATGAAGGGAGGCAGGAGGAGCAGCCAAAGAGCTTGTCTAGCTGTGTAGAACCCATCTGCTGCTTGGCTAAAGAGTGAGACCCTTCCCTGGCAGAGGTTCCATGTCAAAAAAGGGATTTGGGAAACCCTCTGGTAGTTGATCCCTTTGGTGTCTGCATCCCTACAGCACTGGTTTCACCACCTCTGGCAACCCAGAACAGGACAGCCACAGCAGAGGTACGTGTTTCTCTGGGCTCAGCATCCCCAACACTACCTGCCATCTTTCAGGAGCTGCAGGCTTCTTCCCCATGATGTTCATCTGTGCAGTGGCCAATCCTGGTTCCAATCCCTTGGGTTATTCAAGTAGGAAGTGGAAAAAAAGGGCAACAGTGCTGGAGGTGGTGAGGAAGATGCTGAGGAGAAGGCGTGTTGAGGTTGGGACCACTCGTGACACTGGTGTTCCTCGAAGTTGCAGGCAGCCACACCTCTTCCTGCATGCAGCCAGGCCATGGGTTCGGCAGCACAATGCTTCCTGTTGTTAGAAAACCTCAGGAGGCAGTGAGCTTATGAGCGAGTTGGGGGAAGACAGCATTGCCCTGTGCAGCCTGCATAGTGAGGCAGCTGGCTGAGGATGCCCAGCTCATCTCATTTGTGTGCTCACACTCAAGGAGCAAGGATGATGAGAGCAAGTGGGTGAACAGTGCTGCACCACTGCACCCAGGAATGGGGAACATCCACCTGCACAAATCCATCCAGAATTCCCAAATCCCTCTGCTGATCATCCATCTCACTTGCTCTGGGAGGGACATGGGATCCCAGAAAGCCAAGAGCTGGAGAGACCCGCAGAGCCTTGGGGTGGGGGGATGCTCAGATGAGATGACCAGGCCTCCTGAGTCAAGAGAGAAGAAAATAATGATGATAATAATAATAATAAAAAAAGCAGCATCCACCCTGGTAAACAATAGCAGGAGGCTCAGCACCCACACAGTCACTCTGGGGAGGGACCCCAGCCCCGTTCCCCCCAGAGGGGACTGGGAAGTAGCAAGTCCCTCAGCTGCCGCTGCACTCACTCTGCTCACTTCTCCCCACGGCTGCGCATTATCATCATCATCATTTATTCATTCCATGACCTTGAAATCCCTCTCCCTTACCAGAAAAACAACGAATCCCCATCAGAAAAGCGGGCTCTACAAAAGAGAGGGAAAAAAAAAATCCCACCTAAAAAAAATAATAAAAATCATGCAACCTCCCATGTTGCTTGTATTAGGTCAGATGGGAGAACTTATTTAATTAGTGACTTTTATAGGGCTTTATTTTTCGATGCCCAGTGGAGTAGTTAAGATTGGCAATAAGAAAGAAGTCTGGTCCCACGCCAGCCATCCTAAGACAATAGTGCAGGGAAGAGAGAGCTGAGCAATATATTTGAATGTTTTCAATGCCTTGGGTTTTGTGTTTTTTTTTATTTTTTTTAACTTTATTTTTCAGTGCCATATTCTAAAACCATTTGGAGGGTGTACACTGAGGGGAGGAGAAGGAAATTGTTCAGGGCGGCCCAAGGGGAGGATAATGATGAATAACAGAATGAACCCAGGGAAACCGCTTCTCCACTGCTGGGGAAATTTCCCCCAGTGAGACCTGCTCCAGCACAGACAAGAGGCTGGCTGGCGAGTGGCCAAGCACCAGATTTTCAGTGTAGATAGAGGTGGATGGTTCAGGTGCATAATCACGACATGTAACTGGGAGGAAAGGGCATAAGAAAAGTGCCAATTCCCACTTCCTTTGCATAACCCATTTCTGTTGCTCATCCCTATCGCAACAAAATCCTGTGGGTTTATCCCCATGATAAAAACACCTCCTCCCATGCTTCCCACTGAAGGAATAGGAAGGGAGGGTTCAGATTTACAGATTTCCCACCATGGAAAAATGGCTGTGGATGCTGGGGAGCGAGGCAGCTTCCCCAACAGCCATCTCCTGAGCTGCCACTCTCCCAGGATGAAATGCAGCACATAGAGTATAAACAAAACCAGATGCTGTGTTAGAGGCTTTATGGCAGTGAGGGTTTTGCTCCCTTCAGCCCCAAGAGCTGTGCTACCCACTCACCGTCCATCTACAGGGGAGCTTCCAGATTCTGATGGCAAAGCTCTTCAACACCAAGTCATTGAAGGATGTTCATAGGCCACCATCTAAGACAGTAGCCTCTCCAGTGTCCAAAAAGCACCATGTAGCCTGGGTTGCTCAGGAGCCCAACTTTACTGCTTGGGAGGAGAGTCAGTCTATTTCCTGACAGTAAGAATAATATAATGGTGTTCAACACACCCCCAAAAAACCCCACAAAAACAATAACAACAAAACCAACAAAAAACAGCCAAAAAAAAAAAGAAGCCCCCAATAAGCTTTGTCCTTCACAGAATGAAAAATATGGTTGTTTTGTTCCACAGGAGGAACAGCGGAATCGGGTTTAAAATCGACAGTGTATTTGGTCAGATGCCACAGCCCTTTTGGCTTCAGCTTCCATCCAATAGTCATCTCCCTGCCAATTTGGAGTGCACAGGACACAGCTACACACCTGATGATATGCTGAGTAATGGCCTTGGCTTGCAGCTATCTGGTCTGTGCAGCAGGGAAGTGGGAGGGTGGCCATTTATCAAAGGCATTCATCAGAGCGTTTGTGGCTTCCCAGTGGCGGCAGCTCCCTGGCGCAGGGGCTGGCGCTGCATCACGCCAGCAGGGATGCAACTGTTGGGACCTAAAGGATGGGGTGGTGCTCCCCGGCATCCAGCAGGTGACTGGTTGCAGAGACACTAGCCCACGAATCACCAGTGGCTCTAACAGCATCTTGCAGCTTCGAAGGAAAGCAAAGTAGACATCCCAGCATTTAAAAGTTAGGTGAACTGGTACTATAGAGATGGTGATAGGAGGCCAGGCAGGAGTTCATACTTCTGTCCTTGGTGTAGGTGCTTGCATCATTATGAGCCCCTGGGCTGCTATTCCATAAGGAGAAGGGGATGCTTTCAATGGGACAAGAGAAAATGGCATCAAGTTGTGCCAGGGGAGGTTTAGATTGGATAAAAAGAAAAATGTCTTCCCCTTAAGGTTTGTCAATTCCTCGATCAGGCTGCCCAGGGCAGCAGCAGTCCCTATCCCTGGAGGGGTTTAAAAGCCATGGAGATGTGGTGTTGTGGGACATGGTTTAAGTGGTGACCTGGCAGTGCTGGGCTGGACTCTATGATCTTAAAGGGCTTTTTCAACCACAAGGATTCTACAATTCTTTAAACTGACATCTCGCTATTAATTGGCTTCTCCTCCTACCCTGTTAGGGATCCCGCTGCAGTATTGGATGGTTTAGGCTACACCCCTGAAAGCATGTGCCCCATGG
This sequence comes from Ceyx melanurus, assembly GCA_024611195.1. Lineage (NCBI taxonomy): Eukaryota > Metazoa > Chordata > Aves > Coraciiformes > Alcedinidae > Ceyx > Ceyx melanurus. The sequence goes on along the minus strand of JANHGL010023292.1, from coordinate 211,166 downwards.
TGGTCACTCCAGCCTGAGTGCCACATGGTGCCAGTTCTCACCCCAGCATGCAGACTGCCTCTCACTGGTGCTCCACAAACCCTCATCTTCTGCTACCTTCCTCCTGCTGCATCATCACTGACCACAGCACCAGCTGAAAGCAGCATCCTCATTGCCATTTTCTGGTGTGCAGGAGAAGGATTTGCCTGGGAGAGAGATGGGAAAGTCAAGAGCACTGCTCTGCCACAGCAGCTGAGAGGCCAGAAGGGCTCTTGCGCAACGGCAGAAACTTTAAAAGCACGTCCTGGTATCTATACAGTTATTTGTATCAGAGCGCTGACAAGAAGGAGCTTTCAGCACTGCAGCTTGGGTGACAATATTTCTTTCCTCACTATTCCTGCCTTGACATCAGTGAGAGAGTCGGGGCTCCACAAGGGCATCGTAAGACAGCAAAGACAATTAGAAGTTAGAAATGGGAAAGGACATGTCATAAAAGTCATCATTAAGCCTTCCCTTCATTCCCTCCATGTTTTTCAAGGGAAAAAAATGTTCCCTCTGCAAAAAGAAATTTGGAAAATTTCCACCTATTCTACTGGCTGCATCCATGAGAGTATTTCTGCCTCTGGCAATAGCTTCTGCTCGAGTCTCGCTGTGCCGATGAGACATACGGCTCCGACGTATGGCTCCAGTATCTTTCTTGAGCAAGCGCTGGTGTGAGCAATACAGCAGGAGGTGCTACAAATAGGCAGAAAGTTTTGCAAAAACACGGAGTGGGAAGAGTGTGCTGTTGCAGCTGAAACCTGTGCTTGCTACATCGAATGCAAACAGTATCCTGCTCCCAAAATTGCACAAAGCCAGCAGCTAAAATAGCTGTTTTTTTGACCTTTTTATCTTCTCCCATTTCTCTGAGCTTTGCCAGTCTCCTTTTGCCTGCCCCAGCCACCTGCCTTTGTCATTAGCAATAATCAGCAGCAATAAATAGGTGACATTTCATTGCTGCAGAAGCAGCCTGAGATATTTTGGGCCAAGGCAGTTGGGCTGGGGCTTGCAGAGCCTGCTGGCCAGTGAGAAAAGACACTGCTAAAGTCACCTTACCACCCATTCTGGAGTTACAAGGTCTGCTGAGAGCAACATGCTTGTGCAGAGTCATTGAGGGTGTCCGAAGTGTCCCAGATGGAAAGCAGCTGGGCTGGAGAGGAGTCACCAAGAAGCAGTGGCTTCTGCATCAGCTAAGAAAAGAGGGAGGGAGAAAAGATCAGGGGCAGCATGGACAGGAGCAAAACCCAAGTATGAAGCAGTTGTGGTGGGAGTAATTGAAGGAAATAGAGGAGTTCTCTGCTGAGGACAGAAGCTCAAGAGTGGTCTGCACAGGTCCCTGTAGGACTTGCAGAAGAGGCAACTTGATGGGTGTTGGGGGCTGAACCATTGTGACCAGGAAGGAGGGAGTCCCCAGACTGGTGGAAAAACAGGTGACCAGGACAATGGGATGAACGTGCTCTGCTCTTTTAGGTGCTCAGCTCTATAGGAGCTATCTGCAGAGGTACCTTTAAGGCTCTGGGCTTCACGTGCTTCAGTCACGTTTTAAAAATAGGACAGGAGGCTTCTACATCACTTAGGTATTTTGGAAAATTTTACTCAGCCTTTCTGCAGCTCCTGTCAATCCTCCTCAGCGTGGAGCCGAGACACATACATGGCACATACACAAATAGCACACTTCCTAGGCCCCTCTCAGTCATTGCTGGAGATACCTGGAAGGACTGCCCAGTCCACCTCCATACCTCAGCAAGAAGGGTTTGGGGGAATGATACTTCTGGCTGTCTTTGCACCAGTAACCCTAGGTTGTCAGATGAGTCACTAAAAAGGACATCTCAGCAAGGAGATGCTTTTACCTCCAGGGTTGAACTGGTGCTTGAGTGCGACCTCCTCCAGGGATATTCCCACCATGGCAGATGCTGACCCAAAGCAGAGCCTCCGAGGTTTTTGATGCAACTCAGTGGAAAGACGACAGCACATGACATTGTGCGGGTGTCTTTGCCTCCCCCTGTGGTCACTGTTGGATGAGAAGATCAATGTGTGAATGTAAAGCAGCAGCTGAGGGCGAGAGTGCTGCCCGGTACACTGCCAATGGCAGGGAGAGAGCAGCAGGGAAGGATGTTTCCTATTTGGGCTTTTTCAGATCAGAAAACTCCACAAAGTTCAGCTCAGACAGTCCTATCCAGATCGTAGGGACTGTTTGTTCCCAGTTTTGGCAGGGTAGTGAATGATGCATGAGTAACAGCATCCCTTAATTAGTGTAATATGATGTACCAGGTTAGAAAGCACTCTCTGGTTTTGTTTTTCCTCGGCGCGCGTGTGTGCGTTTTTCTTTAAAAGAGAAGGGAATGAACAGAAAACACTGCAGTTGTGTTTTTGTTGGTTGGGGCACCGATGAACCCTGTTCCGATTGGGCTGCTTATGAATCACTGGAGAGCCAGATCCACACCAAACAGCGCGGCAGCCAACCTGATGTCTGCTTGGCAGTTGTACTGAGCAAAAGCTCCTCAGTTATTGTTTTTGCTGCCTGATTCTTAGTAGAATAAAGAGGGAAAAAAGCAACAAAATTCCAACCACCTTTGAATTTCTGAGACAAGGCATGTAGGAGGGCGTGCATGTGCGAGCACCTGTGTGCACACGTACCAATGTGCATAGAGCTTGCTTTGACTCTTGGGATAACGAAGAAAGCTCCATCAAAGGTTTATTTTCCTTTGTCTATCCCCTTTTTTCCCTCCCCTGACTGTTTTTGTTTGAGGCGTTCGCACCATGCCCATCACAGCCTGGCCATCGGGAATGATGTTTTCATTACTGTGACCACAAAGGACATCTCCTGTCCTCCCACCCTTCTTCCTGTGGCATGTTTCCCCAGCACCTCTGCACCCAGGAGCTGCTCTGCCAGTCTCAGACCATCACCTCTGTGCCCGCTCTTTGGGGAGGGACCCTTCACCACATGCCACCAGCACCTGTCCTCCACCCCAAGCATCTCTCCCGCTCTCTCACCAAGAGGATCACTGCCGCCCACCCTGAAACCACAGGCTTAGCCCCTTCTCCTCTCGCTCCTGCTTTTTCCAGGAAAGGATGCCTCTAAATCTCCCTCCTTTTTCTCCTTTCCTTCAGGGCTTCCAGGAGCCACGGGAAAGGTGCTGCTGGACGATAGTGAGACCTGGCTGCTTTTTCCCATGGGACCCCTTCAGCCTCTCCTTGCCCAGGGAACAGGGGTAATGGGGGGAAATCACCGGCACTGAAGGCTGTGGAGCAAAGCAGCACCGGGATCTGGGACCAGTGTGGAAAGAGAAAGCTCTCTCCCACTGGGTAACCCGGCAGCAACTGCTATTTCAGTAAACATATCGTTTTGCGCTCAGTAAACACACATTCCAGAGGAATGCTCTCATTGTTTTTTTGCTCTGTAATGCATTAATGAAGAAATAAAGTTTAGGTTGTGTAATGGTGACAGCTTGAAGTCATTTTGTCTAGTGTTATTTCTCAGCAAAGGCTCAGCTCTCTCTGGAACAGGAGGAAGAAAAGACGACCAGATTTCTCTTCAGACTCACCAACATGTGCAAAAAAAATCAAAACACGACAGCAATTAACTCCCCTCCACATGCCCCAATAAAACTACCTCTGTCGCTCACTCCGAGCTTTGTCACGTAAGGGGCTGTTTACGGAGGACACAATACCGAGTGGGTTTATACAAGGCTCTTGTTTTAATTTTTGTTTTATATCCACTGGAACCCTCAAGTAGTGAATTCATTTCCTGATATAGTAAACATTTCTGATGGCCAGGATTCTTTCTCTTTTCCCAAATGAACACAACCCCCTGCTCTAACTCACCAGCAGCGCAGTCTACACAAACAGATCTGTCAGCTACAGTTTCAAAGAATGCATCTTAAGCACGCAGCGAGGAAAATAAACAAACAGCAACGCCTTCACGAGAGCCTGGCGGATCCCGCTGAGAGCTGGAACCTCTTCCCCCCAAAATCTGCTCGAGCCCTCAGCTGCATGTGGAAACAAACTACCAGCTTGTCCCCATATCCCAGGAAACAACCCCTCTCTGGCAGCCGCACACCGATGCTGCCGGCTCGCCACTGATCCATCTCTGCGGTCCCTCTGATTTGTGACCCTATCTGCACTATGCAAATATCTTCTGACAGCTCTCTTTTCCTGTCATTAAAACAAACAATGGCCCCTGTAACCAAAAAGGAAATCAGTAACAGGCGAAAGCTGTTCTCTCTTTTTCTTTGCTTCTTTTTCTCCCTAATTAATTAATTAATTAATTAATTTATTTTTCCTGGGTCTGGGACTAACTATTAATTACCCTGAAATATTTACAGACCTTTTCCTCTCCCAAACTGTTTTACTCATCCTAGTGGTTAACCCAAAATGTCTAATGTAATTTGCTCTTCTAAAAATGAAAAAAAACCAAACCAAACCAAACCAAAACCCCAGTGATAAACCAGCTGAAAAACACCTCCTGTCTTTTTTTCTGATTTACATATCTCTTCATCCATACACATACAGACAATTAAAAAAACCCAATAACTAAGGAGGATTTGAGGAGCTTTTAAAACAGTTCCCAGTCTGCCTGGAATAAGTTAAATATTGTTCTGAAAATGGAGAAACACAAAGTAATGACAAATAAGAAGGTATTGGTGCTGGATGTGAGCAGGAAGGCAGACCTTCCTCTCATCCAGCCTGGACTGAACTACACATCCAGCCCAAAAAGCTGCCTTGCTGGTGATCATGCCTTCCTCTGACCACCTGTTTCTAGCCCATCCCAGCACCCAGAAGCTCTGGCTTTGTTTTCAGTGGGAAAGAGGCTCAATTCAGAGACCTGGGGGTACGTACTCCTGGGTTTCGCTTGTCTTTTAAATAATATGATATATAAATCCTAAATTGGTACAGTTTTCCACCCCATCGCACAAGCTTTGTGCCTGTAGGGCTCAACTGAAGTCAGTGGTGTTAATGTTGACATAGGATCATGATGACCAAGTGGGAAATTAGTCCTGTAACACTTGATTGTCTTCTGCAAACATTTCTAAATGGTCTTAATGGTTTTGTTTGCGGTATGTGTTGCTTACTCCTGATTGTACTTCTGCCAAGTTGTACTTTTAACTGTAAACACTGGCCTCAGAAAATCTGAAGTAAAGAAAACCAGAAAAGATGTTCAAAATAATGTTACAACCTAATTTAATTTATCCCTTGGTAATTGCATTTGTAGGAAATGAACAACACAAACAGAACTGAAGCCCTTCCAGCCAGCACAATTGCTTTCACATGCAGATACATTGGTTACAGCCAGCACACGGTTAAGTCTCCAACCGGGTCACAAGAAGGGTTTGGAAGCTGTGGGGGTGTAAGCTGACCTGCCTTAGGTCCCTGCTCGGAGGTGCCACCTACTGAATGTCAGTCCTGCTTACCACAGTGATCCAGCCTGGTCAGCTCTTAATTCTTCCAGCACCAACCGACCCACTCCACATGTCGATCCCGGGGGCAAATACAGTGGGATGACTACTCACCAAACTCAATTAACCATGCAACTGTAGCCCTGTCTTCTGGCCCTGTTCCAGTGAGATATTTACATGCTCACCTAATTGTAATTGTATTAACTTCTCTGAGTAAATCCCATGGCAGTTAGGCATGGATTTGCAAAGGCTGCAGGAACTTCACAGACATGTTTGATACACTTGTTATTATGTGTACAGTTTCTCTGACCATTCCTGAGTCCTTGTGAACTGTGCAGCCTGACTATTAGCAGTTCAACTATTTGTTATTTGCTCAACTTGTGGGTTTTATTTTTCATTTGTGCTCTTCTCAGGGAGTTTCTGTTTATCTCTGTCATGCTGAGGACTTTCTCCGCTTTGATTTGAGGAGTCCCAAACTCATGCGCAGCTCTCAAAACCGGTTATGCAAACCCCTCACTGAGCAGAGCCACATGAACGTGGATTTGCACAAGTGTTTCTCCAAGGGTTCCACTTTACACCAGTATCTGCAGTGTGTCCCCCATCTCCAAGCACTCCAGCCAGTGGTGCTGTACCTGACCCCTTGCTTGCCAGAAGCAGCCACTAGGAGAATCGCCATCCTTGCCAAAATAAACTAATGGTTTTTATTTGAGGGAGGACTTGTAAATAGTATTTTTCTAGCGTTCACCCAGTTGTAAGTGGAACTCCCTGTGTGATGAATGCTGTTTACAGTGCAGCTCTGTTTGTTGTGAAACAGGGGAAAAAAAAAAAAAGGCAGTTTTTTGCACTTGCCGGCAGTGTGCCAGTGCGGTGGAGGAAGGTACATCCCCTCCTGCTGTCACTCTTGCATGAAAAGCCAGTGCCCCGCTTCTTGCTCTGCTTCACACTAAAAGCCCACATGGATGCACAGGATTTTCAGGTTCTCAGGGTAGCAAATTTTGAGAAAGATGAATGGGAAAGTTGTAAACTGGATCAAGGAGCTTAGATGTTTTCCCTCCAAGTCTTGCCATGGCTATGCCACTCTAAGAGTCATTAAAGGGAAGACACGATATGCCCTGCAAGGAATGATAAGCTGCATCTGCCTGTAGATTCACAGTCAGTGAAAGCTCATTCCCAGATAGAGGAAATGTTAAGTAGCAGGCAAATTTCTGAAAACCAACTCTTTCTGGGCCAACATAAGACACAAGGGGCTTGGGTGTGGGGCAGAACCTGGTGTGGCACAGAAGGAAGATGGATCAGAGTGCCAGAAGTCCCATTTCTTCTACTTTGTCTCTCCAGGTAGTTGTGGCTTCTCCTACACATCCCAAGAAACCTACACTTTCGCAATGATGAAATCACACTTTCTCCCACAAGGGAAAAAGGAGTATTTTTCTTCTTGCTTTTTCCTGTTTTTACCATTTTCAGAGTGAAAGGGAACTCTCTTTGCAGATGGAGCGTAGGAATGGGAGAGTTCTGGTGTCTCTGCAAATGCCATGTAGTCCTCCTGAAACCCTGCCTCTTCAACCATTCAAGACCTGCTGTTTTCCTCTCCATATACCATCCTCAGAGAGGAGGAAGAAACACCTGGAAGCTACTGTCAGCTCCAGGGCGGTTTGGAAATCTGAAGGGTTTGAAGGATTATACATGAACATCAGATCAACTAAGGTCACTGTTGTTATGACTCTGGCAGCGTGAATGGCATCAGTCCAGATTTCCAAGAACTGAAGATGCTTTAGTTCCTATCTTTGATGCAGCCCCAAGCTCTGATCACTCTGCCCCTCAACATTCATGTTTTAGATAAGAGCTGGGTGCAAACTTCTACTGCTCCAGAGAGTACTTTTGTCCCCAGGCTGGGAAATAGTTGTCAGCTTTAGAGATGCTTTAACCCTCTTTTTCCAAGTGAGGTATGTCCTCTCTTCACCTTTACTTTTTTGCTTCTCTTTTCCTTCCCTATTTAAAGCTGATTCCTCTGCTGGCTGGGTTTGCCACTCACCTGTTCCTGCCACTGAAGAATGGCTTGAACACTCTTTTGACACTGTCCCTTGCAAATGGGTTGCTCTGCTGCAGTCAATGAACATAGCGTGGGAAAAATGCATTAATACTTTAATCTGTAACACTGAGGATGCCTATAAATAAACCCTTCATTACAGTATTTATGTATTATTACATCATGTAGCCACTTAAAACAGAGAGCAATTGGAAGTGTTGAATAATGTAAGGATAATCGCCTCTACATTAGTTCCACTGTCATTGGCATTATGTGTTGCTTGGTGATATTGCCATGCTCGTTGCTTCGTCCAGTGTTGCGTGACATTGGCGGTGACGTTAGAGCATCAGTGGGCCCTCTGCGAATGGCACACTGTGCTCAGCATGACACATGTAGCTGGCTATTATATAATACAGGCACTTCAATGGAGAATTTCGGCAGCACATGTTTTTTCCTGACTGTTTCATTCTAACAAGGTGTCCATTTCTTGAAGGGTTGCTTTAAAGCAGCCATCTAAACCTGCCCATCATGCAAGGCTCCAGCACCCTCATGTATGGAGAAGGGAGGTTTGCATCACAATGGCCAACCGTGCATCTTAAGAATCGACCCGCTTCATGCTGATGAGGCACAATGGGTGCCAGGTGGCTCCTGCCCATTATGATGCTTTCTCCAGCCAGAGACACAGCAGAGAGAGATGGTGATGGAAGGAAACTGAGATGCTCAGAGCTTGGCAGGAAGCATTTCAGTGGTGAAACTCAAATTCATGTCGCCTGGATCTGGTTCTGGGGCATACAGAGGACTTCCTCCCAAACCAAATCAGATTACTTAAAAATGCTATTAAATTACACAAAAGCATTATAATGCTTTGGGGTTTTTTTTTGGTTTTGTTTTGTTGAGTTTTTTTGTAGCTGCTCTTCTTCCATTTTCAGAAGAGAGGAGTGGGTGGCTACATGCTTGGTGTGACTGTGCTTAGACCATGCCTGAGTAGCTTTCTTGATGACTACAGATTTCAATTTCCTCAGTTTTGACAGGCTTCCCCTTAAGGAAGTTCAACAAAACAAAACCCCTTTCTCTTGACTTGAATGTCTTGCTGCTGGTTTTCATGGCAGGGATGCTCATCTCAATTACACTGTGGTCAACAGCATTCAGTGCCTTATTGATCGTCACTTGTCAAACGAGCTCCTGTGTGGCATTGAGGACCAAGTCCAGAGGAGGATCTCCACCGCAGTGTTTGGAAGGGGCTGCTCCAGAAAGTAATCATTTCAGATGTTGAGAAACACTTCTCTGAACCTTGTCCTCGCACGACACATGACCGATTTCTGCACAAAGATCTGCAGTCGATTTTTATTACGGCTCTGATTTAGCTGCTTCTTTGATTTATCACAACAATGCACATTCAATATCTTTTTGCTGTTCCAGAGGCCAGAAATATAACTCTACTCATATGTTTGTCTTCTTAGGACTTGGGATTTCACAGATTCAGCAACTCATTCATAGATTTCACAGGGTTTAAGGCCAGAAGGAACCATGGGAACATCTGGTATGACTTCCTATATTTCAAAGCCATTCAGTTCCAGCCAATTAGCCCAGTACTGAGCCCAATAAGTAGCTCTGCTGCATCTTCCAGAAAAATCCAGATCCAGACATACCAAGATAGGGGAACATGAACACATCAGAAGTTGGAGGCTCACATCTTACTTGGTTTTGAAGCTTACATTAAAAAATGTGCTTTGTTTCTAATCTGCTTTTGTTTGGCTTCAATTTTGCACCTTTCTCCATTTTATAGCTGAGCAGCACTGCCTGGCAAGCTACAGTCTTCAAACTTTTGAGTTGTCCAACATCTGGACAAAAGGCAGATGTATCAGAAATATTTGAGAGTCAACTATATTGCAGCTCTGATCGTTTAAAAACAGTTTTAAAAACTTTTTGCACCATTGCTCTCATTATTATTTGCTCTTAAATAATTCAGAGAAAATTCACCTGGGATATTAAAAAAAAATTTTAAAAATATTCAGAAAATTGTTCAGAAATCGAATTTGTTGATGCTAAAATAATTTATAGCTGAAACAAGGGCTTTGACCAGCTTTGCAAAAGGGTTTCTGAACATCTCACCCCTCTCCCTGCACAGAATCATAGTACTTAATTACTTTTTCCCCATCCCTTTTTGACATAAGATGGAGACAGATCTATCTCTCATGTCATTAAGTCAATTTTGCCAGCTTTCAAATTAGTTATGCACTCTTATTCTGCATCCTTTCTATTTTTCAGTGGCTATATCATTCACTGGGACTCCTGATCCTGAAGGGCTAGATCACTGCCTTAGTTAGTCCTTCTGGCTCTTTCTCAAGGACATAATTTTCTCACTGTTGCCAGTTTGCACCAGAAGCTTTTAAGTTTTCTTCGGCATTATCCTTCCTTCCTTTTTTGGGGGGAGGGCAGAAATTTTAATACTACATGAATGACCTTCTGAAAGAGGCTCATTTCACTTTCTGAACTCTCTGTCTTGCTCCCCTTCATTCAAATGTCATTGGTTTTCATTATTTTTAGCATATTTCATAAATACCAGTGGAAGAGCTGAGAAGGATCAGATACTCGTCTCACATGGATTTCTCCATCTTTTGCAGTACACAAAATTCAAGTCAAGAAAGCCGCTGCTTATGCTGAGGAATGCCATAGCTGCACGCTGCCAGGCAGAAATGCTGGTGACGTTAGTGGCAGGAATGTGGGTACCACCTCGTTGCAATGTTGCTAATACTCCCAGCTTTTACCTCTGGGCCTGAAGAGCTACGTCATCTGTCTAGCTGGGAGTCATGCTCTAAACTTGTTTTGAAGAGCTGGTGAGTGATCCTAAAGACTTATAGCTAAGGAATGTGGCTGCATCTCATACAGCACTGTGTAAAAGCATCCAGGTTGGGGGACTGTTGGCCTCCCAGCAATCACAGAGTGTGGAAGGGCAATAAAATCATTAATATTAATAGTACTGGCCTCAGAAAGGCACCCCAGGGCTCCATCAGTGAGTGTGAGCCCAGCACGCAAGGAGCAGAGCAAACAAGAACACAGTCCCTTCGCTCGAGGATGAGAGAGACATACCTGAAGGCTGTAGGCATGGCCAGGTACTGCATGTTCCATCTGGAAATGGGCTGTTCACTTCATCAGCTGAGGGTATGAAAAACAAATCTTTGCCTGAGACCACGCTTTGGCTGGTAGGAGGAGAGCGTCTGGACAGAGGCAGCCTGTCTGTGGAAAGAAACCAACCAAAAAACAGATGTAAAATGTGTGGCACAGCCTGTCATTTCTGGAAAATTCTGACTTCCTTCTTTCTGGGTATTTATACCATTCACTTATGAAATAGTTGCACATCTCATGCTGCTAAGATACTATCCCCACATGGCTCCTACCAGTTTCACAGGCAAGGATCTGAAGGAAGGGAGAAGCTGAAGGACCAAGTGGTAGGGAAAGGCTCTGGTGAAGGCAGTAGCTGGTCTGTTTCCCTGGCCACACCAACTCCCTCCTCCAGTCTTGCAACAGCCTTGGGAGAGAAACAGTCAAGCCGAGCAGAGATGTGACCTGCTCCTCTGGATTGAGGGCTCAAAGGTCTCCAAATGGCCAAGGCATTTTGGTGTGGGTGTGCAGGCTCAACCTCTTCTTCATTAAAAAAAAAAAGAAAAAAAGATAGTAATAATTAAAAAAAAAAAGATATAAAACTGCTGAGAGGGAGTCAAAGGGGATTTTTCTTTTATTTCTTGGCCCTCTCGCTACTTCTGTGGGAACCCAGCAGTATTGTTTCCAGAAGGCTTGGTCTCTGTCACCCAAGTCTTTGGCATGTTTGGGGACACCCTTACTACTTCCCTTTCCTTCCCTGCAGGAGAGTCCAACTCAGCTCTGACCGCAAAGCCCAGGAGGCCTTGGAGTTTGTCTGAAACAAAAGAAAAAATTGCGAAAGGCGGTGGTGTCAAATAATGCTTCCATTTAGTAGGAATTTTGCTCCCCTTGCATTCCCAGGCAGCACCTGCTGTGTGAGGCTCTTGGCCAGCTCCTCTGAGCCTCTGTGGTAAAACAAACAAAAACAGCAGGGAAAAAAATTCCCCTTTATAACGCCTGTTATCCTCAGGCTACCTTCCAATGCTGCCTCGCCTCCCCATGTCGACGATACTCTCCAGGGTAACAGGCTACTACAGGGCCAGAAAGCCTTTTGCAAATGAGCAGTTGAGCAATGGACGAAGAGACCCTGTCATCTTGAAAATAAGGCTGTTTTCCTTCTCTTCCCTCACATCTAAATGCAGAAAAGTTCTTACTGATATCCCAGCCAGGCAAGAAAAAAAATAGGAAAGAAAACAACATGTTGTTACTTCCATAGTGAAAACAATTTGTAATTATCCTTCATTAGGGGAAAATGGGGTTGGGAAGGAAAAGGAAGGATGGACCAGGTGGATGGGACATGGTCTTTGGAGATGTTTATAACCCTCTGCTCATCCCTTGTTCTCCACTGCTCCACCCCACATGTCACACCATTTCAGGGTAGTTTTGAGGTTATTTTGTGCTATGGTGTAACTGGCTGTGCTGGAGGTGGTCAGTGTTTATCTGGTGTCTAGCTCAAATGCCTTTTACCTGCTTGGCCCCTGGTGCTGCTGGTGGGGACTTGTGTGGCCTTTGGGAAATGGGCTAACCTCTTACAGGGGTTTAACATCTTTCTTACCTCACACACACCCTGCCTGTTCTGCATGTGATCAAACAAGGAAAAAAAATAAAGACTTCAGACCTCGGTTTTGATCCTCCCTTTAGACCACAACTCCCAGAGAACAATCCCTCAGCCAAATAAGCCCGTGTTTGATACAGACAGAGATTTACAGGCTTTTGTGAGCATCTGGCCTGACCTTCATAGCAAAAGCTATTGAATAACTGCTGGCACCCATAGCAGATACAAGGAGCCCGTGACCCTTGCTCTGTACACCCACACTGCCTTGATCAGACAAAGCGCCGTGTTAGACATTCTCAGCAAACCTTTGGGTCTCTGCTTTGGATAGTCTCCCTCTTATTGACTGAGGGTAAAGAGCGAAGATGCAGGAAGATGGAGTCACGTGCTGGGAAATTTTAAAGTTTGTGAAAGCAATGGGAAAAGTACATGAGACATTCCACTCTTGTCTTCATCAGAGCTTTCCCATGGAGTGGGTCAACACCTCTATACAACTCAACACATTCAGGAGAGACAGATCAGCTCCTCATTCTGTTGAAAGCGGTGTTTTAAACTCTAGCTCTGTAGACTACCAGTCTGTCTGCCATGGCATCTCTGCACACTTCAAATGAAAGATATTCTACAAAGGGCTCCCATTCCTTCTGTGGACTACTGTTCTGAGCAGCTGTACTTGATGTCCCATATGCATGTCCTTATTTTTGAATGTACTACTAAAAACATCACAGAAAAAGTTCAGATGCCACCTGGAGACTCTCCATAGTCTAAGAGTGAGGTATTGCATCACTGTCCAAAAATAATTTCTGCTTCTAAACACAGTCCCTATACTTATAATGTGAGACATAACTCCTGTTCTGGCCATATCTGGAAGTGGTGATGACAGAGCCACAGCTTCTTGGATGCAATTATTCTTCACGAAGTTATGGGATTGTTCCTCCAACTAGGCATAGGTGTCCAACTTAGAATCACATTAAATACTCTGCAAAAACTACTCTGTGTTGACTAGACCACCTGTGACTATTCCAGGAGTTTGGATGCCCAGCTCATTTGTGAAGACCTATGCTGGAGACGGATGAAGTGAGGTGGGATGAGTAGAGGATAGGTGATGTTGGGCCCTCTAATTCCCAACTGAAAACATAGTGTTTTCAAAACCAGCACTGAACCTCAGCCGTAAGTCTTATACTTGCTAAGGACACCAGTATGCGATGATGACTCACCTGTGTGAAACCAGAGTCAAACAGGCCCATTTGTCTGAACCAATCTTGACATTATTCCTCTGATATTTTGCTGGCACTGTTTTTTTCACATCCTCTTGAAACTCTCCTGCCTTGTTAACACAACCCTTGTTGACTTAGGAGTTTTAGCCATCACTTCATATTCTGCAGCAGAAAGCTTAACACTGGAATTACCACAAGTGACACTGCTGGAGAAGGTCCCAAACCACCTGCCAGGGTCCACTGCTTGTGCTCACAAAAGCAACCATCCCGTCCCAGCACATATCCTCCAGCACAGGGGTCTTCACTACCACCCTTTAGTTGCAATTCCTTCTCCTGACTCCTGTCCTCCATCCACACCCCTAAAACTAGCAACAGTGTGTGGGCTTTGCATTCTCTGGCTGAAGGTACAATTTAAGTGGTTGGGACAGCGCGAGGAGCCTGTGTAACCACCACTGGGATTGGGCCCCACACAACCAAATCGCCTCAAATAACCCAGCTTAAGTGTCAGAGCCTACACTGGATTGAGTTTCACATTCTGGCTGAGGAAGAGCTTCCCCAGCAGGACTCAGGGTAACAAATCCCTTGCTCTTGCAGCAGGGCCCCATAAAATGAATGATTCTGGATCTCACACTCCCGAGGAGGTCTTGGTTACTCCGGCAGTCCTGCTCATAGCAGGAGCGACCATAGGGGAGTGAGGAAGGGCAGGCTGGTTTGGCAGGAGTTGTTCTGAGTGGGAAGGAGCACCAGGACTCCACTCTTCCCTCCCATCTATACTTTTGCATAGATGTTAAATTTAAAATAAACCAAAAAAACTGAGAGTGGGTAAACCCCAAGGCTGAGATTGAATCAAATACATCCACTTGAATTCCTGCTCTGCTACTAGTGACAGAAGGCTCCCGATTCCACTCAGCTCAGACTTCCCTGTGAGCAGCACAGATTTCATTATGTTTATGGGGTGGCAAAAAACTGAGACAGTTCCTCCTTGCTCCATGTGCCCCGGGGGGCCAAAACACTGCTCACTCACTCCCTCTTGGGAGTAGTACATGGCATCCCCTAGGCAGCCAGTGCAGCCACCTCTCCATCCATGACAGAGCCTTGAACTCCCCCACTTCTCCCTGGAACAGGGAGGTTGGTCCCTGAACTATCTCCAGCCTCTTGTTATCTTGCTTTCCTTGTCAACCACTGAACTGTGATGCGGCAACGGAGAGAAAAATGAACTCTGACCTCATTTTCCCCCCCCTACAATTAGCCAGAACTGTGCCTTTTTTTTTCCCTCCCCACTTTTTAAATGATTAATAAGACAATTTGGTCCTTAGCTTCTGCAGTGATGTGAGTGTGCTGACAAAGCACTGTGATGCCTCTTCCAGGTCACCCGGCAGCAGGCCATGTCTTTATGAAAACATAAAAATTGGAGGGACTTATTTGAGGAATTTGGAGACTGAGACACAGGAATTTCGCCCTTCAGACGCTGGCAACTGCATGTTTGAAGTGGTCTCCAAGCTGCTGTGACTTCCATGGGAAGGAATAGATGCTTAACAGCAATCTCTGAACTCTGAAAAACAGACTTGTATTTAATTTTTTCCCTTCTTTTGTTACGTTTCTTTTAAATATGCAGCTGCTGCCCTTTGCCTGCTTTATATGGCAATGGTGTCAGGGTGTTTGCAGCAAACCCCAGATCTGTAAACACCCTCCATGGCAATGCACAGGGGATTCCTTGCTCCTGCTCACCCTGCACCTGAGCATCACTCTTTCAAGAGCTTCATCCCTCTTCTGAGCTTCCTACACTCCTATTGTGGTGGGGAGAGGGAATTAAGTCCAGGCAGGGTTTTATTAGAAAATAAAACTTAGATCCTCCTTCCTATGTCTGTGTCCACTTCGTGCCACCTGATGCATCAGGAGACAGAAGAAGTCTGTCACAAAACCCGTTTTGCCAGGGTTGGAAGGACTCACATGACAGGAAAGCTCCAGCAGTGGCTGGCAAGGAAAGGACCTTTGCTGAAGCACCTGTGAATGGGTAAAACACTGGAGACCAGCACTGGGTGGGAACAATCCTGCATTGGCCTCTGGTTGATGGCTTAACAGCCTGTTTGGCTTTCTCCCCTAACAGCAGGTAGCACCTGCCCACTGGTCCTCTCTATTAGAAAGCATCACTTTAGGAGCTGCTTTTCACATCACTCCAAACAGACTCCTCCCTATGACTGGGGCTTGAGAAAGCCAAGGTGTGCAATACATTGAAGATGTTTTGAAAGCAGTTGAATGCACAAGCAACCTCGATGTGTTAGAGAAACTATCTGCTCTTGGCAGTGATTGTAGAGTGGTCTGCAGAGGAAGTGATGTGATGATGTCCTTGGGTGCTAGCTGCAGGTCACTTGGCAGGAGGAGGAAGGCATGCTCTGGGCTGAGGGACAGCCAGAAAGACTCACTGAGTGGAGAAGAAACCATAAGGGAGCACGAAGTCTCCTCCAGAGCCTTCAATGCAATGGGAAACCTTTTATTACATCTCCTGTAATAAATGCATTTAAGGCTCAATGCATTTCAAGGCTACAATACGTGCCTAAGAAAGGAATATTCTGGGATCAAGGCTCTTGTGGTGGAGCATTTCCCTGCCCTTTCCAGGAGGCCTCCCCACCTATTTCAATCTTACTCAGAAGAGCTGCTATCTGTGCAGATGTTCACAAAAGGGAGGACTCAAAGAGGAGATTTCTTCATTACCTCCAACAAACTCCCCCTTTTCTCTAGCAGATGCTTCCCACTCCTCCCACTGTGCAGCTGGGCCAGGGAGCAGATTACGTCAAAATTTACAGAGCTGTTAGATATGGCCTTCAGCATGGCCATGGAAAATGAAAGAAACAGCAGTCGCTGTGCCTGGACAAGCATGCTGAAGTGCCAGAGACGTCCCACTAGTTCACATATGCCACTTAATAATTAAAAAATTCCCATGCAATTGTTTAGCAAACGTGAATTTTTAGTCATTGTTATGAATTTTTTACTGTTGTACCTCTCAGGAGCAAGTCTGAGCGGGCTCCCATCATGCTTTGCAATCTGCAAGCAGCCAGGGAGGCTGAATTCCTTTCTCTGGGAGTTGACAGTCCAAATAAACAAGGCAGACAAAGGAAGGAGGAGAAACAGAAGCTCAGAGGAGGTGAAGTGAGTTGTCCAAGGTCACGCAGCAGGTCAGTGCCAAAGCTGGGAGCAGAACCCATGCTGCCAGCTCCTGCTCTTATGCCCTATCTCCCTGAGGAAGACTGGGCCAAAATAATTTATGAGACAAAGAACTTCTCTCACACTCCCCCTGGCACCATGAAGTTCTTCAGCTTGTTCAAATAAAGCACAGCCAGATAGAGAGGCAACTGGGCACTAGTTACATTTTGGTTTGCTAAGTCTTTGTTTCATCGCATTAGCAATGTCAGAAAAAGTCTTTACCTGATAAACTTGCCCATCGTCTGGGTTGAAGTATCAGTCAAGGAAGAGTGTTTCTTCAGGCCACTGATCTGCGGATCTGGATAGCAGGGTTCAAGGCTGCATGGTAATCTCCAGCCCCTAAGCCAGCATGGCTGTGAGATGAGGTGCCCTACTACTGCATACTGGCACCGAGACTACAGTGGAGGTGCTGACAAGCAGCCTGGGCAGCTGCAGGGAGAGAGAAGGGAGAAAGAGCAGTGAGATGAGATGAACTGATCATACTCCATCATGATTTACCTCTGGAGGGAGATGAAGAAGCTGATGAGGCCCTAGTGAGACATCTTTCTTGAGTGCAACCAGGCAGTGGACCATTTTGATGTGGTTTCAGAGTGTGGTGGATGTGGTGCAGCTGCTGCTTGTGGGTAGATTATAATCTTGGGAATCACCGTCTCCCCTGAGAAGTAGGAAAAGCCAGCAAGGGAGTAAAGCTGCATCCTTAGGGACTCACCTGCTCTTTGCCTGGGGTAGAGAATCTTGTGCTCTCCTGATCCCACTGGAGGCATTACTGCTTTCAGGTTCCATAATTCCTCTTTCAGCTATTTCTCAGGAAACATGAGGGTCCTGATGCACATCGTCCATCCAGGTGCACGTACCTCACCATCAAAGTGGTACTGGCCAACTCTCCCTTCATTCCTGTAGATGACAAAGTATTAGCAGAATACTTACATGTAAAGGGCTGTCAAGCTCAGGCTCCAGACCTCAAGCACTTATCTCCCCTGTGCTATGAGGTAATAGCCTTCCTGAAACTCAAATGCCCTCCCTTCCCAGCAGTGTCATCCTTTCAGGAGCTCGCTTCTGAAAAGGGCTGTGGCATCACATGAATATGTGCTTGGGAAGATGCAGAAGTTATTAATCCTGGATTTGCAGTTGATTAAATGATCTTTCATTAACAGGTTAAACAGGACATCTGTTTAACATCTCCACTTCTCTCTTCCTCCCCAGTTAATTTTTTCTTGCAGCACAAGGAGGGCCCAATCTCAATGGCAGGCTGGGTAGGTGGAAGCCTCTCAAGCCACACTGCCTGGCTGAAATATCACTTGCTGATGTTGTTAATTATCTACAAAAGGTGCATTTTCACCTGCATAATGTTTTGTTGTTCAACTACTTGACTTCTCTAAGGACATGTGCCACCCATGCCTTCAGTGCCCGTGATCCTCTCAGACCAACTGAGACTCAGGTGATTCTCAGGGCAAGAAAAGGACCACAGCAGCATCTGCAGGAGAACAGGGTAGTAGATCAGGGTTGGAATAGGAGACAGTCCAAAAGACTCAATTTATGCCATATGAGATGTCTTTGCATGGAAGAGCACATGTATTGGTCCATCCTCCTAGTACACTGTCCTGTGAGCCATTCTGCCTGGCAGGATCTGCTAATTCCATCCTTCATTAGGCTTTGAAATGGCAATGTCAGTGTGGACATGCAATGAAAAATGCTGGGCCCAAATCTTCTGTTGATGTCCCTTTGACGTCAGAGCCACCAAACTCAGCAGAGAGATTTTTGACTGATCACCCGTGAATGAAAGCACTCAAAGCTGCTGGCCTGGACCTCCACAGGAACCTTGCCCAAATGATTTTTTGGCCTGGAAATGGTAAGAGTTAACCAGAATCAGAAAGTCTGGTTTCAGCAGGGTCAGAAACTACCACAGACAGCATTCCTCAGGGTATTTCAGCACCTCTACCTCCAGCCAAATCCCAAAGCGGGCAGAGGAATGTGAAAGTTGAAAAAAAGGTTGACTGAACTTTCCAAACTGGACAGAAGGGTCGAGTGCAGCTTGGTTCAAGTCTTGGGTGAAGGCTGGGTATGGGCCTGCGTCTGCCGGAGAAGGGTCACGCCTACCTGGCTCAAACAAAACGTCACAGCCATTTGGCAGGAGGGACAGTAAGGAAGTGGACTCAGCTTTATCCTCAATGAACATCTGACTGTGACAGGAAAAATATGTGGCTTAGCAAATCTGTCGCTCTCAGCAGTTTCAGTTCAGCAAAGGGCTGAGGCGTTGGCAGCCAACCATGGGCACGAGTTACCTGCTCACAGCTCCATGGCCGAGCAAAGCCTCCGTGACTCCAGGGGTGCCACACATGGGCACCCAAGGGGAACACTGCTCCATGAGGGCATGAAGCTGGCACAGCTTCATCCCACTCATGCAAGAAGAAGAGCAAGTGCCCAAGGGCTGCTTTGAGATTCAATGTGCACTAGAAGGACTTCATTGCAAGTGATCCACATGACACACTGACAAATCCTCAACTCAATCCTCTAGGCCATCACCAGTTTTTTGTGTGACTTTAGGCAAGTTAGGCAGACCTAATTTTCGAAGAAGTCCTCAGGAAAACCATGGAGATAAATAAGCAGGAAAATTACATTCTGCAATACTGTGGAGATGAGGAAAGGATGCCACTTATGTACAAAGGATGGGAGTTATGCTACAAACACACGTTCACCCAGTTCAAGACAAGGCTATGGGCCCTGCTCATTCATCCACTTCTGAATTCGAATAAATATCCCTTGACAGAAAAGCAAATGCCCTTTACAGGTAACTGGAGGTGCTGCTTAAATGAGTGCTTTGAGGAATACAATCAGGTCTTTGCTGTTCTCCCTCCATTCTTCACTCTCCCTCCCACATCAAAGAGTTTGAATTGGCCACAAACAGCAAGTGATGACAGAGAAGTTGTTTAATCATTAATAAGGATGGACAATGGTTAGGCAGGCAGCTAAGTACTCTGGTTATACCTAATCAGCCAGTTTCTTGTTGCTGTGTCATTGAGTTTGGGGTTTTCTTTGGCAAGCTGGCCCTGGCTAAAGTTTTTTCAGGAGTTAATGAGCCAGAGGAGAGTCATCTTCCCCATGGGCACATTTTGAGCCTACGGTTCTTGCAGGTTTTCCTGGCAATCACTCGCAGAAGCATGGCTACAATCAGGGTTGTAAATGCTGTCTCTCTGATGAAGAGCTGCATGGCTTGGAGCAACCTCAGCAGGGCCTCAAGGAAGAACACACCTTAGATCCAGGCCAAACCCACTGGTGTTGGGGTAGGGGCAATGTCTGAGCCCACAGAACATCAGCTTCAGCTGATATCAATAATATATGTTTCAGGGGTACTGTAACACACATCCAGCTTCTGTGGCTGAACTCGGTTGAGGGCTGTCAGGGGCACAAGCACATTGCAGCCTCCCCTCCCAACCTTGCATTCATCTGGATCAGTCTCTCCTCGGAAAAGAGTTCAGAGTACTCACGACACAGGGCTCTGGCTGCACAGGAGGGAGGACAGCCAGCAAAGCTGTTCTCGGCAAAGCCACCCCCAGGACTCGCCCTATTTCTCAAAGAAACCTGTTCAGAAACATCCCAGGATCCACAGAGTGACATTCATTGGCACTAAAACCTGGGCCTTTTCTGCAGGCGCCTGTTAGGTATCCTCAGCCTGTGAGGAAAAGAAAAATAAAAAAAGGTGTTCTGATGTGATTCTGGATTGTGTCTGAGTTGACAGCTGATACAGAACAAGAGGAGAGAGATAATCAGATTCACTGCTCTGGAAAAAAATAAAAAAGCCACAAAATCTAATGCTTACCAGAAAGAAGGGCTGGGGAGCTGGGGAGAATCTGGCCACCTCTTTTGGGATTGGTACTGGGAATTAGCATTTTGGGGAGGGGGCAAAGTTTGCAGTCATAGAAGTGACTTTAACCAGTTCGGGTCTACTGCCTCTTGAGAAACACACAGGCAGCTTTGAACGCCAACAAAAACAAGTTTTTCACTAAAGTCAGCACTCACAAGCTCACGCAAAGTTAAAAGAGGGAACTGCAGGCCAGTTTTTGCTTCTCCCACCAGCAAGGCCACCAGCTGAATCCTGACCTCATCATGTTTTTGGTAGGTGACAGCTTAAAAGCAGGAAGGACATGCACAGTAATATGAATACACCATGAGCCACCTGAATCCTCCTCATAGATGTGAAATGAAACCAATAATCAACCATTTTGCAAAGTTCCAACAAAGTTCAGAGCTCTGATCTGGTCCATGTAGTCTGGACACTTATATAAACATCCTGACTTCTGAATTGCATAGAAGATTGGAACCAACTTCACTTCTTGCTCAGATACCATGTGAGACTTGCAGCACTGCCAGGTAGGGGAAGAAAAGTACCTTGGCTTAACCTATAAACTGTGTGCAACCTGGGAAAGACAGAAGCCATCCAAAGAAAATATTATCTGGGATGTCAAGCAGTTTTGCAGAGGTCCTCTTTATTGATTCAGATCTGTCATGGGACATGATTCAGATATGGCCAAAACCGGTGGCTATGAGAATTGCTTTCCCAATTCTTGAAAACCTCATTAGCAGCTTTTGCCTGAGCCACAGATGGGCTCCTTCTCAGTGCAGCTGGACATGGTTGTGTCCTAGTAAATGTAACTTGGGAAGCTGTGCTTAAAATGCAAAGGGTATGATAGGCATAATCCCAAGTTGGGCTCAGAAAGAAGATTGAGCAAGCTATGTTACAACTGCTAGTCTTACCTTCTCAGAGAAAGCACTGAAGATCCCTGCAAAACCTATGAAAGGAACACTTGGGGGACCTCCTAATAGAGAAAAGAGTTCAAGGTCTTCCCCTCACCACCGCCCAAAAATACCACTGTATTTTAAAACCATTTATCAGCATAGAGACAATCTTCATGCCTTGTGTAAAATCAAACATTTCCCAAGCGACATCTGCAAACGTGCCCTGTCTTTGTCACACAGATCTCAGCCTGTGCAGCAGATGGATATTAGGATGAGAAGAGGTGTCGCTCTGTCCCAGTATGTGTGTGTATTGCTACGAACCACAGCATGAGGGCAAAGAGCCCTGACACTTGGTGAATAATCAATAGGCTAAGTGGGAAACTCTGTTTCCCAATCCCGTGAAAGTTTACAGAATATCAGAAATGTGTTGGTTTTTGGTTTTTTTTTTTAACATCTTTCCTGAATCAGAACAAAGCCAGAATTTGGAAAACTTTATCAAAGGCTGAGTTACAATGAATGTGTCCAGAGAAGATCAATGACAACAAAACATTTCAGTGTTGACCTTTCCAAATGTTTTTACTCCACACTCACTGAACCTAAAATATTTTCAGTGCAGGATTCTCCAGAGCTGAAACCACTGACAAGAGACTACTTCCATTTGCTGATGTTGAAACTCCACTTTTTTTCCCACAGTTTTGCTTCAGAGTAAATGGCATTTTCAGGTTAAAAAAAAAAGAAAACTCAAAGGAAAGCTCCTGACCACATTGAAGAATGAGATCAAACAAGGGCCCTGTAGCCTGCATACTGAATTAGCTTGCAAAGGTTTTCTTTAGCCCACTTGTCAGGAGTAACTCAGACTGGCTGTGGAGAAGCCACTTGCTGCACCTCATCATCATCCTTGTGATTCACTCAAGATCCCTGTGGAGAGGACCCCAGGGAATATGCACCCTTTTCTTGGCCAGAGCAGCCGGGTTTTTTGCTGCAGAGCAGGAAGCACATACTAAACACAAGGCATATGCCAGCTCCTTCAGATGCGGCTCTGAGTGCAAATGGCAGGGCTGTGGCCACCACTCTGGGATGCATGGGATCTGCTGCTTTAGCATCTGCTGGCTTCCTGGAAAGTCCCAGCAGCTCCATTCCCTATGCCAGCATGCCCAGAGAGACCTCCTTTTGTTCTCTCTCCCTCAACTAGCTACCTTTCGGGCCATGGAGGAGCTGGAGAATGTACTGAAATACCTCTCCTCCCCCAGGCCACGGCGTTTGCTGCCGCTGCTGCTATCTGATAAAACGCAAACCCACTCCGCTCTCTTCCTCCCTCTGACAGGGGAAGGAGCTCAGCATGCCCTGGCCTCTCAGCCAAGCCCTGTAGCGGTAATTTAATCATGTTCCTGCTCCATCAGCCTCAGTTACCCCACTTGGACACATTATGGCTCTGTGCTTCCCACATGGCATCTTTGGCATTCCCCACAGCACCCCCGGCCACGCTGCTGCGCTGCACACCCTACCGCCCAGGACGCTCTGCCGGCGCTCGCCAGCTCTCAGAGGTGCTGGAATAGAAAGGTAGAAGCTTGTTCAGATTTATGCAACCCAGGACTTCTCAATCATGGCAGATCTGGGCACCTTTGAGCTTTGCCTTTGGTACCGTATTGAGAAGGGGGCCGGGGGGCAGTTTAGATTTAAGATTGATTTGAGGGGATTGATGGAACCTACTAAGTGGGTGATTTCCTCCTTGTGAAGTTTACTATTGGAAACATAGTGAGAGGTTTAGAAAGAGCACAAAGCTCATGAGTGCTGAAAGCCACTGTAAAAACACCTCCTAATGAGCAAATTGAAAGCAGATTCCCAGACCTCATCAGTCAGGGTTCTGCATGCGACCCTATATGATGGAAAAATCTATTTTAGGAATGTTTAGGGAACTTCCGAGGAAGTGATTTTTTTATTTTTTTATTTTTCTGGTGCACTGAATGCAAGATTAGGCACACTGCTGCAAGTACAACCTCTGCTTGGTAACCAGGCTCCAGACACACAAGGTGCCAAAAGATGGTGGGTATGGGTCTCTGGGGGGAAGTGTAAGAGATGAGACTCTCTTTGGAAGCAGCTGCTTTCAGCCAGTATCAGTGTCTTGCCTTATAGGTGGAAGTAAGTTAAATGCAACAGGCTTAATTTGTACAGATGCTCTGTGCTCTTGTCCATTTAAATGTGTGGGTGAAGGAGGAAGCGATTCATGTGGGACTGGGATAAGAAATGTGAGACGGTGAAAATAAGCACATGGGCCAGAGTACAAAGAACATAATCAGTTACATGATATCAGTGCCCATCTTGCTGAAAAAGTCACATAGGCAAATACCACTTATTTGCAAATTGATAAATGCTTTTTTTTCTGTTATAATTTCCACACATCTTCAGATCCATCAGCAAAATCTTCATCACTTGTCTTTTTCCTTGTGTGGTGGCATTTGTGCCTGGGGCCACATCCTGCAGACAGATCTGAGTTGGTGGGTTTGCTGTCACCTCATCCTGTCACCTACTGAGGACTCTGGTCCAACTTTCATGCTGCACAGATCATAGAATAGAATCAGAGAATTGTTTTAGTTGAAAGAGACCTTTCAAGATCATCAAGACCAACCATTAACCCAGCACAGCCAGGGCACCACTAAACCATATCCCTCAGCACCACATCTCCATGGCTTTGAAACCCCTCCATGGATGGGGACTCCACCACTGCCCTAGGCAGCCTGGGCCAGGCCTGGACAACCCTTGTAGGGAAGGAATTCTTCCTGATGTCCAACCTAAACCTCCCCTGCCACTACTTGAGGCCATTTCCTCTTGTCATACAGAATCACTACAGATGAAAACAACTTTTACATTCATGTCGACCGTTACCTAACTCTAGTACACCATAACCTTAAGCACATATCTAGACAGCTTTTAAGTACATTCAGGGATGGCACTTCAACCCCTTCCACAGGCATAAATTTCCTAACACTCCTTGGGATCAACACCCGAGTACAACCTCCTTTCAGGCAGCTGTAGAGAGCAATAAAGTCTCCCCTGAGCCATCTTTTATTCAGTTAAGTGTCCAGCCAAGGGTCCAAGCTGAGTAGGCACAGTAAGTACAAAGCTGGGCTCAAAGGTGACTCAGAAAAGAGGACCTTTGCAGAAAGTGAGAATCAAAGATATGAGTCCCTCTGTCTACCTCTCCAGGTAGCTACCATGTCTTCATCTACCTGCATAATTCACTGAAACCTGCTGGGAACTGATTATTTACCCCATATAGCTTCAGCATTTCTGTCCCCAGCCCTGGGCACACCAGCTCTGTTTTCATTGCAACAACTTCTCAGCACTTGCTCAGTGCTCAGAGATGATCACCTGGGATGGGTGATCATCTGGTTGGGATTTACCAGCCCTAGTGCCTCATGTCTCCTACATGTGCAAGCCAGGGTCTCTGGGGCTTCACATGCTGTTTTTTTGCTCCAGACCATGTCAATTTTGGCAATTACTTGCTAATAACATGCCATCAGTCTGTGACCTCAAGCAGCCAGCTCATTTGGGAAAGGAAAACCTTTTTGTTCCTGAAGACCCTCTTGTCCAGAAGGAAAAGGACTGCTTTCTCCAGGCAGCACATGAGTAAGCCCAGGCAAGCAGAGCCCAGGCTTGGCAGCATGACTTCTGCAGCAAACGTGAAGGTGTCCACCAGCCCCATTACACAGAGCAGAGATAGCTTAATGGGTCTTCCATGAGCCCTTGAGGAAGAATCCTGAGACCTTCAAACCTGGTCGGTTTGGCAGCTGAGGCAATGAGGGCAGGGCCACAGGAAGGGAGCAGATGCGGGAGAGGGCAGTGTGTGAGCCACCTTCTGTGCACTGGTGGCAGAAGGGAATGCAGGGGTGATGCATGGCTCTCTACCCCACAACATGGGGAAAAGCAGTTCTCATGTGGGTTGTCACAGATGATGTAGCAGTAGGGGGTTGCAAAAAGCTCTGAAGGTCCCATCTGCCCATGGCTCCCCAGGATGTCAGTGAGAAGCTGTCAAAGGGCTCGGCAGGAGCATAGGGGTTTAAACACCAGTGTGATGAGGCAAGGACCATCGTCCCTTCCCAGTTCCTCATTTTGCAAGCTCTCCACAACTGGCTGGGACTGGGGACACATGCAGGTGGAGAAGGCTGTAAGAACTGCATGGACTTTCCTGCCTGCACTCCGGCTGCTCTGTTTTTCCTCATGCTAAAAACTTTAAGAGAAAACACATAGTCCCACATTTGCATTATGCCAGCTATCAGTGTGGAGTTTTGGGGAAGCGGAGGGAGGCACAGGTAAGTCTGAAATTTGTTTGATATGCTCAGTTAGTATAAATCTTGCAAGATACGTGTAATTAGAGACATCTGTAGGTGCCAAATTAGCCTTACCATGGGAGTCTTCAAAAATAACAGGCAGTGCAGAACTGATGCTGGCTTTGCGTAAAACTTAAACATATGTATCTAAGGCATGAACAGAAGCATCAGGACACCAGGAATGCAATGCCAAACCCTCAGAGAATAAGCAGTTAGAGAACTGAGATGTGTGTTGCATATCCCTCATACTGAGTTGCTAAGCGCAAGACATGAGAGATGAGATGTGCAGAGGTTGTCAGCCTTTGGCTGGACCTGGGGCCACCCAAAGCCACACTGATGATGCATGAAGAGCTACATGAAAGCTAATAAGGAAAACTGATATTTATACAACTCATGCCAGGCATCAAGAAGAGCGATTACACTTTGCTGACACTCTCTGAGTACCTCATTTCCCCCACTATGAAATTAGGATGAGAGTTTGCTCTTATCTCACAGGTAAGCTGCAAAGATAGATTTATTAAAGCCTGAGTAATATTTGTAAAGGATGCAAACACCAGGGTGGGACCATCACCGAAACACCCAGAAACTAAAGCCTAAGTTAAGACAATATTTTCTAACTGGGAGACATCGATCTTGTGACAATGTTTAGTTACAGTGACTTTTATCTCTGTCGTGCCAGTCAAGCCACTTAATCATCATGTTTGATGGATGCTGGGGCAGTGCGGCCGCAATTGCTCATTGTCAGGCTGATACAAAGGTCATGGCTTTGCTAAGCTTTGGATCAAAATCCAAAGCAGCCCCTGTCACGTCTGTCAGCTTTAAAAGAATAATACATTTACTATTTAGCTTTGGTGTTGGGTAGTAGCTGGTGCCACCTTTATCTGCTTCTCCTGAGAAAATAAACCCAGCACCACCATCCCCATCGCAGCATGATGATGCTGCAACATGATGTTAATCTTCACAATGTGTGACGAAGGTTTGGGGGGAGGCTGTGGGAGGGCACAAATTTGAGGCATGACTCAAAGGCTCTGCAAGACCTCCCTTGCCAGATGAGAGAGCTTCATGGAAGTGTCCAAGTCTCCTGAGCTTTGTGAGGGGTGGTGATGCTAGTGAACCAGTCCCTGGATGCTCACCAGAGCCTGCCACTGCTGTGGCTCAGTGATGAGGACAATGTTACTTCAATGACAGGAAAAAAATGGATGGCTATACACTGTGGCTCACCCATAATCCTTTAAAAATTACCATGCAGTCTCCAGAGTTAACTAGCCAGGAAAGGTACAAGAAGCAAGCACAGATAAACCGTCTCTGGGAACTAGATAGTATTTAAGCTCCCTTCCAACTCAAACCATTCTGTGATTCTGTGAACCTAGCCATTAATAGCAAAATGTCAATTATTTTAAAAGTCCCTTCCCAACTTTTGCTAACATTTGCTACCATGAGCCTGCTGACACCATCATTTCCTGAACACACCCCTCCATCATTCCCTTTGGAATCTAGCTGTAGAGCCAAAGGAATTTCCTGAACCACACCACACACTCAGCTCAGAGATGGACAGAGAGGGATGAGGTGAAGCTGGAGGAGGAGTGGATGGGATAGAGGAGATCGGAGGCTGTGGCTGATTAGAAGGTACAAGCATAGTAGAGACAGAGAGAGCACTGTGGACTTTATTCTCTGGCTGCAGGAACATCAACATCAAAATCTCTGCTTGGATCTGAATTTGTTGACACAAAATCCACCGCCTGAATGTGTGTGTGTGGGGGGGGTTGGAAGCAGTTTACCTGTTTGTTACATTCCCAGTGCTATCTCAGGAACATAACTCCACTGGCTGAAGCAGTTGTAGTATATCTGCCCGTCTCTTATCTAATGTGTAACCTCCTGAACAGAAGACATCATGTACTGTCTATCCTTTCGGTGATAAAAATAAAGCATATAAAACACACACACACAAGCCCAGGCCAAAAATTCCCTTAGGGGAACATACTGTGACTAGATAAGAAGGTACTAGCTGGCACGTAGTTACCTCTTCGCTGCCTAACTGGGACACTCAGGGAAAGGGTGGAGTAGGGGCTGATGGGGGGCCACAGGAGGAGAAGGGAGAGACAGACACATCATGGGATGGATGGCAAGGGAGAAAAAAATTGCCATGGATGGCTCAAGGGAAAAGGAGTCATAAGCCGACTGGACTTATGAAAGGTTTTTGTCGCTCCACCAGGCAGCTTTAAAATCTGAGCTCTTTGGGACCATGGGCAGCAATATCCACTAGCCCTACCCTGAGGTACCGAACAGGGGTTGTTGAGTCTCAGAGCATCCCCTTCTACATGAAATAAAAACATCTCCTGGAAAACTCCTGGAGGGCTGGCATGTGCATCATGTGTGACACCACACCTTCCTGGTGCTCTACCCACTGCACCTCTCGAAAGGTCAACCTTGCTGGTGGGAGCAGTCTAGTCTCTTCTGGGGGCCGGTTTTTCCAACTCTCCTTTGCCACTGATTTCCTTTAGTGGTCCTGGACACATTTCCTTATTACTTTATTGCAACATCTGCTGCTGAATGACGGGTGTGACTTGCATAACCTTCTGGGCACGTGGGGAGGCTCTGCTGTCAGGTCCTGAGAGCTGTGACCAACATGTCAGGGGCTGGTGGGACTCAGGAACGACTGATGGAAAGAAAGCCTTGAAGGAAAGGTGGCAGCAAAACGGAAGGGAAAGAGGAGGCTCAGCACCTCAACAACCCAAGCCTTGCTGGAGCTTCCAAGACCACCTTAGCATCCAGGGTCACCAAATGCAAATCCACTGCTCAGTTTTTCACTTACTCCAGGTTCTCTTTGTATATCCAAAGCAATATACTGGATGAGGGAGAATTGCTACCATAATCAGTCCTTATCTACACAGCCGGTATCTACACAGGAGCTTAAAAACAGTCAGAGCCACATCAGTGCTTCCCATCAACACCTTCTGCTGGCCCCGCTGTTTGGTCAGACAAAGGCTGCGGCAGCCCCTGATCCATGCTCTTGCACTACTCTGCATCCAGCAACCCTCCTCCAATTCCTCCTGTCCACAACATCTCTTGTCCTCGATTACCTTCAGAGAGTGCAATTCTTCGAAGTTCAGCAGCTTAATTAAATTTTCGCTTTATCTTGCTTTTGAGGATGAGGCGATAACCTGGCTTGTTCTCCACCTTTGCACTGACACACTGCACAGGGAAGCCAACAGTGCTGGTACCCTGCCAAGGATGCATTTTACAGGCAGATGCACGGCTGGGCTAGCAGGAGGATCCCAGAAGCCTGAAAGATCACCAACCACGGGCATGGCTCCTTGGAAACATTTTCACAACTCACTGGCTTAGCCAGAGGGGTGAAACACATGTTTCCCAAAAGAGGGCATTTTGCTTTCTTTCTGATGAATAGTCTCAAGCCTTGACTCAGAATGAAAAGATAAAATCTGTGTGAAGCCCACATGCTTTAGAACTGTAAACTTCTTTTTCCTTTAGTTTCTTTGTAGTATTTTTATGAAAAAGTTAATTCAAATTTTAAGAGCTGTGTTAGGATGAAGTAGCAAAGCATTTGGTTCTGAAAATGTCAGTATTACATATTTGGATGTTTTCTGGGTTTGCTTGCTTTTTGTTGTTTGTTTTTTGTTGTTTGTTTTTTTTTAATAAACAAAACACTGAAATTTATACTGGCTTTGCCAAAAATGCCAGTTCCATCAAAATGACATTTTGCAGTCAGAAACTGGTTTATGCTTCCCCCTCCCACCCCAGTTTCCTGACTGCTTGCACTGAACTCTGCAGAAAAAGTGGCCATCCGGGTTATACTATTTGTGTGTGTGCAAGGGCACCTGCACCTGCCAAAACACCTCTGGTTGCTGGTGCCTGCACGGGAATGGGCACATCATGAAAACACAGCCCCTGCTTAGGGAGTTTTTGCCCACAGCTTGCTCAGGTTGGGCAAAGGAGCTTGAGGCCAGCTCAAGAAACAAATTCCAGTATCCTCTACCTCAGTCATGTGGATTGGTCTTCGTGGGCCGCAGCCCTTTATGCCTGTGATAAAGTCACCTGGCTTGTTGACCCTTGGGTAGGGCCAAATCCACGCTCGTGCCGGGTGCTGCGGCAGGAGGCTGTGAGAAAGGACAGCTTGGGGGCAATCATTAACACAGGTTGCACAGCCAGCAACAGTCTTCAGACCACATGAGTCAGTGAAGCGTACTTCCCATGGGAACTCTTAGTCCTGGCTAACTTGCAGCAGGACCAATTAGAGCAGGCAGTAAATACACTTAACATGCTCAGGAAAATACATCTAAAGCTGTTTATACACATTCCTTTGGACCAGTCAGCAACAAAAATGTCCTTACAGCTGTTCACTCCTTCCCTCTCTCTGCACTGCTTCAAAAATAAAACTCACTGGCCTCACCTAACCCTTGCTGGGTTTACTCCTATTCACTCCTGAGTCCATCAGGTTTTGTGTCACACCAGTCCCCTGACTGGTGAGCTCCCTGCAGACTTCCAACTGCTGCATGACTTCTGGCTCTCCCTAAGGCTTTCATTATAGAAATAGGAGCCAAGAGGAAAAAGGCTCATATGGTTCCTTATCGCTGGGAGCCTGATACCTGGCACCAAGTTACCTTCATCACCTCTGGCCACCTTCGTCATCAGATTGGGGTTTTGTATGCATGGCACGTTCACCCGGTACCAGCAGCACGCTGACGGCCACTGCCATGGCACTAACAGCCACACGGGACCACTATCTAATGAGGATGATCTCAGGTGATGGGGCTAAAGCCAGAAGGAACACGGAACTCAGATCTCACGTCCCAGTTCACTGCGCTACCCACAGCGTCATTTCTCCTCCTCACTGATACCATGCCTGATTCTGCTGCACAATTAGTCACATCAGCTATGAGGCACTTGTCCTGTTTTCCTGGTGAGGGACAGAGCCTGCTGAAAAAGGTCTCCAACTGAACAACATGGTCTTGCAGCGTTAATAGGGTTTGATTCTAAAGCAGAATCTTCCCATTAAATTCCACACTGAACTAAGACTTCATTTCACTGAAAAAGTGAGGGTTCCATAATGTGAAGTTACATTTTTCAGAGTGAGGATAAAACCTGAATACAACTAAATTCTCTGTGGGAAAAAAAAAAAGAAAAAAGAAAAAAGAAAAAAAAATCTTTTTCAAATCTTGTCAAGACTGGTTACATTTATTTACTTAATATTTTATATTACCTAATGCACCACATTTTAGAAAGTTATTTCAGGATCAAAAAAACACCAATAGTACTTTTCATCCTAAAAGTATTTCAAGACCTTTGGAGTTTGGAGAGAAAGGGATTCTCCAAAGGAATACCTGCCCTTCCCATGCTTCCCCTACCACCTCTTCTGTGATTTTGTGCATGGCACAACAGAGGGGTTGGAGAGAAGCACCAACTGCCCCAAGGTTCGCACTGACCAAAGCCAACTCTCTTGTCCCCTTCCAAGTGCCTGTCACAGAGACATGGACACTTGAGACTGGAAGAGAATGTAGGGACCTGAAGACATGCTGGTCAGCTCTACTTCTGACACAGTTCATTGTCATTCTCCATTTTATTGCCCCATGGCTCTCTCCTCAGTGCCTGGGAGGGGTCTGCAGCATTAT
Organism: Ceyx melanurus; assembly: GCA_024611195.1. Lineage (NCBI taxonomy): Eukaryota > Metazoa > Chordata > Aves > Coraciiformes > Alcedinidae > Ceyx > Ceyx melanurus. The sequence goes on along the minus strand of JANHGL010023292.1, from coordinate 179,932 downwards.
GCCCTACCCTGCACAACAGTCTGAAGCTCACCCATCACCTCTCTCTATCAGTGCTGCCATGTGATGAATCCTGAAATTAGCAGCCAGCAAAGAGAGAAGAGGGTGGTCAAGCACAAAGAGATGCGGTGAGATGTGTCAGCATTCCCTGTTCTCTTACTCAGATGACACGCTGCATCCCCCAGCTTCCCCTCATGAGAGCAGCTTGTATGGGTCTGGGATAAAGCAAGCATGAAGCAGCACCCATCTTTTCTATATTGCTCTCCTACCAGCTTTCTAATGATCAGGCTTTTGGAGTCCAGCAACTTCAGAGGTACTGGAGGTTTTAATACAGCTAATGGTCATGCCCTCTAGGGACAACAAGAAGCCCTGTGGCCAACACAGCACATACAGCCAGGGAGAAGAAGAAGAGACATTTTATTCCTGGAGGCTTGCACCTCCAGAGCTGGGAAAGATGCATCTCCCACTGCTGACAGGTATGGGTAAAGCTCTTGGCTTTCCAGTGCTTCATTCTAGTGAAGTGTAGCTTCTAGGGAGTGCAGCTGCTCCCAGAGCAGCCACATGGTTAAATGACTAACTGGTATCTGCCAACCAAGCTGGAGACCAGCTCAGAGGAAGCCACTTGGCACTGAATCCATGGGTCCATGTTTCTGAAAGAGTCCTCTGCCAAGCTCAAGAAGGCTGAGCCAGAGCATCTGGCTAAAACGCAGGCGCACACACACAAAGGCAATTCTCAGAACTGGGCTAGGACAATATTTGCTCGGAATATTTTAAAGCTTAATTCCAGTGATCACAATGGCTTTGTGAGCACATCTCACTGATGGAGCAGTTCCAGGCGTTATCTGATCAACCTCCTCCACCTTCCCTCACCGTTTGTACGGCAGAGTAGAGCCTAATGAGCTAGATGTGATGCAATGCCTCACTTTCTGGTCAATAAAGTAAGAAGCCCATGGTCCAGATAAAAACAAAGACATGCTCCTGAGTGTGCAGATATGACTGGAATGGTGACAGTGGGCAAAGATGTGGTGGGAAGAGAAGGACCAGATGTGCTTGGATGATCAGAAAGGACAATGCTATGGTCAAAAGGCAAGTCTAGACACCTTCTTGATTTAGTCACATATTTTTGCACATCTCAAGTGTGAGTGAAATGCCCTGTCTTGGGTCTGAAGAGGCTAGAAGGGCTCCCTCTCCCTTCAGACATTATCTCTCAAACACGAAGGAGTGAAGACTCTGGTTATGGCTTACATGACACAGTAGAAGGAGGTCTAAATCAAGGTCTTTGCTGAGAAGAATTTAAGCCACACAATTCCACCTGTCTTCCAAATAAATAACACCCCTTCTGAAACAAGGCTTGAAGGCCATCTGGATAATCAGACAGCCAGAAGATTCTATCAGGAAAAGAGACCATTTTCGCACATGTCATGTCAACCAACAATGTAGGACAACTAAGGGGGTAGCAAGAGGTAACCAAAGCTGTCCAAAAAAGCAGATGGCAACGTACATCCCAGCAAGCCCTAGAGCCATCCTGCAGGAGCAACTTTGTGATGGGAAAGCCATTCAGTCACCAGACAGTGCAAGCAAAGAGCAGTCCTGCTGGAAGACTGAGGTTTCAGTGAAATCCAGGTATTCACAGTCATTAGAGCATTCCCTTAAAAACTTCCAATTATTTTTCTTTTATTGGAAATCTGAAAAACCTTAAAGTGAAAGACCTTCAACAGCTGAAAATGTATCTTTCATTTTCCAATGGAACCTGTAAATTTCCATGGAACAAGTCAATGAAAACAAACATTTTGTCACTCACATCAACATTTTCCAGGGGGAGGGGGGAGGAGAAGGGGAAACATTATTTTTGACAAGGTCTACTGATTGGCAGAGGTCTTTAATAAATAGATCAGGCCAGAGTGCAGGACTCCAGTCCACATGGCAGAACTGCTGGTCCTTGAAAGGCTGATAGAGATCTTGTTGGCTGAGTTTCCCCCTTTGGTTGACAGAGCATTAGCTAAAGACAGGATACAGGCAACCAGTCCTGCTGAGAAGGACTGGATGCCAAACCAATGGCTGGCAAGATCTCTAAAGGCTTAATGACAGAACGCAAATGCTCGCGTAGACACCTGATCAGCAGAGAATTTGCGAGCTGGGGAACTGCAGGCTAGCCACATACCGTAACACTAGATTGCTCTCAAGGAGTGAGGGAAAAAAAAAAAAAAAAAGAAAAAAAAGAATGTCTGCTCTGCAAATATTTCCAAGGTGGCTACAACCTTCCTCCAAAGAGGCAAACCCAACATTAAACATCAGGAGAATAAATTAGCTGCAGGGACTGGCAAAAAGTTGAGAATCTAAATTACAGCAAGGTCAAGAGGAAGCAGGGGGCTGCTCAGAGGGAGTCAGAGTGAGAAATTCAGCACATCTGGTAGGTACAAAGCAATACCCTTCAGGCAAAATCAGCCCCCAGCCTCAACCCCCCCCCTCTCCCCCAGTGCAGTGCCCTAGAGCCCAGCAGAGGGAATGACCCGCACAGAGACGGATGTGGGGGGGGTCCTGTCCGAGGGAAATCTGTCTTCGAGAGGGTGGAGGGGAAAAAAAAAAACCACAAAAAAACAACTAAAAAACCAACCAAACAACAAAACGACAAAAAGCAGGTGAATAAATGAGAAGCAGCAGCATGAAGTCCTGGAACAGGCTGCCCAGGGCAGTGGTGGAGTCCCCATCCCTGAAAGGATTTAAAGACCATGTAGATATGCTTGGTGACATGATTTAGTGGTGACCTGGCAGTGCTGGGTTAATGGTTGAACTCGATCTTACAGCTCTTTTTCACCCAAAATGATTCAGCAATTCTCGTGACCATGCAGCTCGTGCAGCCACCTGAGCAGCTGGGAGCTGCTGCCTTGGCCGACTCAGGGGATGTTCTGCTGCTCTGGAGACAGATCTGGTTGTGGTGCACATCCTTGGCAGGGTTGGTGCATGGCACTGGTGTGGCTGAGCATGCCCCAGCATGGCCAGTTCCACCATGGACCTTGTATGAAAGGTGCAGGGAGGGCATGTGTGGTCCTGCCATAACGGGCAATGCACTTTGACAGCCCTCTGCTTCCCTGGGACCTATAAACCAATGTGGTTTAATCCTTAAGGCTCCCCGCAGTGTCCATGGGGAGCGGGTGGGCCCCAGTATTGGCTCAGCACAGGAGGGAGTCAGAGCAGATCTCTGGAGAAGAAAATAAGAGATGAGTGTGCTGTCGATTTTCCTGTTGACTGGGAGAGACTTGCCAATCAAACGTCCTTTGGAAGTGTAACGGGTGGGTTGCAGCCAAAAAACATATTTACAAGAAAATGTCCATAAAAAGAGTATAAGCCCTGAATGTACATAGAATCATAGAACCATTTTGGTTGGAAGAGACCTTCAGGATCATCAAATCCAGCAATTAAACCAGCACTGCCAAGACACCACTAAACCATGTCCCTCAGTACCACATCTCCATGGCTTCTAAATCCCTCCAGAGATGAGGAACTCACCCCTGCCCTGAGCAGCCTGGGCTAGCCCTTGACAGCCCTTGTGGGGAAGAATACTTTGCTAAAGTCCAACCTAAACCTCCCCTGGTGCAACTTGAGGCAGTTTCCGCTTGTCCTATTCAAGAGGAAAGGCTCAGAAAGCAAGAAGAAAACCAGGGCAAGAAGCAGGAAAAATCAGAATAGGAAAGGCTTTGTCCTTACAAAAGTAAGCCGAGGACTGGGGGGACCAAAACATAGAGCCACAAATAGCCAGCATTGCAATGTCGAGCACACCCGGGCTGCAGGGCTATCAGGAGTTAGGTGGCCAGGCTTCCTTGGAAGCCTCACCACTGTTTGCATGCCAGTGGAGTAAGATCTGCTCTTCCAATGCTCAGTCAGGCACCCTCCTGAGAAGGCTTCCCAGTACCATGGTGCTTTGCTCTGCTCTTAATTCAGATAGTCCCAGACCAATCCTCTGATCTCTGCCTGGGTTTAGGCTTGAGTTTGTCACAATATTAAAAAAAGAAAGATAAATTCAAATATTGATCCCAAACGCCCCCAAGACTAGGGAAGCATTATCAACACTTACAAGTATTCCATTACTTAATGGATAAATACTAGCTCTATTATACTGAAAAGTATAAGTTCCTTTTAACAGTACATTACATACACCTATGGGTTTCCATTACCTTGTTGTTCAGCTGTAGCTCACACTGCCAACTTCTGCTTAGCCCATCCTGTGGTGACCTCCTGAAACAGCAGCTCAGGTGATTGCTTTGCTTCAGAGTTTGAAGGATGAGGGGACCTGCCTCCACATCCCCCCAGAGCCCCTCTGCATGGGGACGGGGGAGCAAGGAAGGAATCTGAGCGCTCAGCGCCACCAGGACAAAGCCAGTCAGGGTCAGAGTCCATCTCACAAAGCTTATAAAGAAGCATTTATGAGTTCTCCAGCGTGGATTTAAAGCTGGCGGTGGATGCAGTGATTAAGGCTGTGTTCCTCAAAGGTATTTAGGCATTTGATTCCCCAGTCAAGCCAAACCTTTGAGGATCTGGGCTCCAGCACAAGAGCTTTCTACCTAGACAAGCATGAATAATAGTTTGGGCAAAAGCACTGGCCACACAGCCCTCAGGCCAATCCCCCTTGCCGATGGTTGTGGTCCTAATTAATGGCTTAGATGCTCTGGGCAGGTGGGTCCCAAAGTCCCAAAAGCTTCTCTGAACCACGTGGGTTTTCCACACTCCCAACATTCGCTTGGCTCTGCCTTTGCCAGCTCAGCCATGCCCCTAACCTCCCAATCCTGTGGCAAAGCTGGAGCCTTTCTGGGAAGATGAAAAGATGTGGTGAAGTGAGGAGACTAAGAGAAGTCCAGCTCAGTCAAGAAACTAGACCAAGGAGCTGCATTAAGGCAGTATGGAAGGTGCATCTTAGGGTTGTGAAGCACACGGGCAATAGAAACAGTTTAGAGGTGGCTATTGCCTCATCTTGTCAATACACTGTTTGGCTAAAGCTGATGCATCCCTGGGAAACATTTTGGCTTCAATCAGTTTTATCAGGAAGCTTTTCTTGGGGACAAGGGGAGAGAGAGACTGATGCTGTTCAGCTGGTGTTTAGGACATCGGCCAAGCTTCAAATCCCTGTTCTGCCTGATTCAGAATAATCTCAAAAAACTCTGCGAGCAGGGAAAAAAAAAAAAAAAAAAAGTAGTTTGTAGGTGATGGTTTAGAAACGCTGCATTGGAATGTTTGAAATATGTCAAAAACATTTTTTTTCTTTTTTTTGAAAATGGGAAATTCATCAAGCCTGACACTTCCCATGAAGAGTTCTGGCTCCAAGGAACCGGTATATTTGGACATCCCCCGAGTCCCCCCCTCCACCACCATTTCAGCCAAATATTCTTGGCTGGTTCTAATTATACAGCCATATATTTTTATACACACATGCACCCAGCATGTACACGTGAAGGCTTGGTAATCACAGATCAGATGGAGAGGAAAGCATTGATAAGACCTTAGCCGCTCCACAACATGCATAAAAAAAAAAAAAAAAAAAGTCTGAGAACTCTTTCCCCTCCAGTCTCCTCACCTCACCCTCCCAGGAAAAGCCCAGCACCAGGAGCTGGGGGCTCTGCAGATGGCAACCACATGCACTAGCTGGCTGAGCCCCTGTTGAGACATTTCTGCACTTCTCTAGTGCCCTCCTCAGGTTTTGTAAAAGTTCACCTTTCTTTAAACATAAGGCTGCATCTGGCCCCATTGTCCTGCTGCCAGGTACCCAGCATCCTTGTGAGAAGGCAAGAATTGGCTCTTTCCACACCTAGAGACCAGGGAACCTAAAATGCCCAGGAAGGCAACATCCTCAACCATCATACTCGTCATCAAGAGCTTCAAGCATTAGGGGTGTGCACACAATCCTGGGAAAGGGTCCCTGTCTGGAGCCCCAAGACTGCCAGTGAGAGCTGAGGGCACTCAGCACCCAGCAGGATGCATCCATAATCTCTCAGGGCTGCTGGGATGCACTACTTGAGGTCAAAGCTGCTGACAAGGTTCCACTGGGGCTTCCTACACCATATGCACCGAGAGCAACCTCTTGAGGAAGGGGTGTAGGCAAAAGGGTTTTCTCTACGAATGATGAAATGGTTAGAGTTGAGAGCAAACAGGATGCCCAGCTCTCCTTTTAACCCTCCTGCACCAGGAGACCTGAGGGCAGCCAAATCTACCACTTCTAGGAAATTATTTTTTTACAAAAACAGACCTATACACACTGAGAGGGAGGTGGGGTGGTGGGGAAAAAAAATTTACCTTTTTTCACAAGAATCTGTCCTTGATTAGAGCAGAAACATGGCAGTGGGGAAAGAACTGATTAGTCAGCAGCAAATTCAGAACAACAAATAAAAAAAGAATAAATAAATAAAATTTAAAAGGCATATTTGTTCAGGGTGTGATAGAGACACTTCCAAAGCGCATGGAGACAATTGGAAATTACATCTCTTGAGGCAGAGGCATTTGCTGTGCAGGGTGAGGAATCAAAGGGCAAGTCCCAGGGAGGCAGGAGGGTGGGGTGGCCACCCCCGGATGGCCAGTGACAGACAAGCTCCAGCACGTGACTTCTCATAAAATCCTTCCAGGGCCTCGTGCACATTGTGTGCTGCATAAGCTGATTTCCACACACGGAGGCTCCTAATGAAGTTGTCCTCCAGGAGGCCAGGGGAGGAGATGGAGTAATGAAACCAGCCTGTTTGCCAGGCAGATGCTTTCTCCCTAGCCAAGGTGGCATGGGAGATGTGAAGGAATAGGAAAAAAAGCTGTGGACCACATACAGTAAAATAAAGGTCTCCATACACATTAAACTACTCAAACATCAGAAACTTGAGGGAAGATCATGGGCCTGCAAATCCCCAGTTTCTTGCTGCAGACCAGACCTGGGCAGCTTCCTCCCAGCCATTTTGCAGAGTGCCTCTGGTTAAGAAGCAGTTTTCATCTGCCTTGGATCAACCTGGCCAGAGTTTGAACCAGTCTAACAGAGATTTATTAACCCTCGCAGTCAGAGAACAATAAATAGCTTCCTCTCAAGCAAGCAAACTGCCTGGAATACGAAAACATGAAATGAGCCCACCACCAATCTGCTCTCTCCCCAACCAATAAAAGGATGCTCTAATTCCCCTACAGACAGCAATTTCTAATTCCTATAGTGTTTCAAAGCCAACTGCAATATTCACATTTGTAATATTACAGGGTCCTGGATCACTGCCACGTAGAGTATGGTTGTTAACAACATGATTTCTATGCTTCTCTGGGGTCATTTGTAAACCATCTGGACTTGCACCCACCCCATATCCTTTGCTGAGTGTGTGCTGGTCACTCAGTCTTACCACATTGTAAAGGGAAAGGTACACCAGGGAGATTTACATGCAGGAGAACCAAGAGCAGATTATGTTCTTCAGGGGCAAAGCCACACTGCATTTCATCTCTCCAGAGACCTGACCTACTAGAGATAAGGTTAAAAGTGGGGTGGAATAAATTATTTAAATCTGCAGTCCGAGATTTTTTGTTTGTTTCCAATTGAAACATTAGAGAAGGAAAGGTAAAGGTTTACTCTAAAAAAAAAGACAAAAACAAAACCACCATTATTCATAGAAAAATCAAAACCACAAGGCTGATGTACTTGGTCTAGAAGGCAAACTGTGGGCAAGTGAAAGATGGGGAAAAGAAAGGTGCTCTAACAAACAATGTACCACAGATCTTCACCACTAGCCCCAGCAAGCAGCTTCACTTGACTTCAAGAAAGTCACAATAATGAGATTTCTATCAATTTTTACACTGCATTTTGCTATACACTGTGCCACTGAACAAAAAGGTGAAGAAGGTCAAGAGGACCTTAAGCTGCAAACCTCTAGAACCTGGAGTCGAAGCTTTTCTGTGCATTTGCTGTCAGCTGCAGGTGACCCCTCAGTGTGGACCTTCCACACCAAGTCATCTCTTACTTCTTATTTCCCAGCCCTTTCCCACATGTCATTTATTCTTATATGTTGACTCCTGTCTCACGTGATTGTTGACAAATCCTCCCGGCTGACTCAGTTCCTTCACTCCCTCTCAAAATACGATACGCTGTATTTCAGAGAAGTTTAAGAGCTCATGCAGGTGGAAACAGTCAGAAATAGCTCCTTGTTATTCACACCTCGGAGGCTACACAGGGGTGTGACAACACAAGAAAACCCTCCCCGGTAATTGAGATCATGGCTTTTGACCATCAGTGTTTTAAAGCCATAGAGCTTGTCAGGGAAGATTTTCTCTTAACAGTTTTTGAAGTTTCAGTTGATGTTCCTCTGCACATTGGAAAAAAAACTGGACAGAACTCTCAACAATGATCACAGACCACCAGGCAAAAAGTCCCAAACCAAATCAAAGCAGAGCAAAATCAGTTACAGATAAAAATAAGTTTTCAAATATTTCATTTGGACCTTTTCCTCTTGGTTTAATCTATTTTCTCTAGTAAAAATTAAGATAAATTTAAAAATGAATGTTATTTTAGTACTTAAAAAAACCCCAAACAACCCTTATCATTAAAAAAAAGGAGGAAAACCCAAGTAAATTAAATTTTCCAACCAGCTCTAGCATTGACTTTGTGCTTTTGTAACACTATTCAAGGTGTGCGACACACTAAAATGGAGTTCTGACCCTGCCGAGACCCTGAAACTGGTTGGATCTGAGGGTGTGGGTCACCCCAAAGAATCTGGTGGACACAGGAGTGTTGATGAGGGGAAGAGAGAGTCTGAACTGAACCTGACTGAAAATGCTTGTTTTGAGGTTTATCCCACTTCCCCAAAGCTGGTAGGACCTGCAGAACATGCTCATCAGCAAGGATGCAGCACAGATCAAGAGTCAGAAGTAGCCCAGCTGACCTTAAGCAAGAGTCAAATTCAGCAAGGTTTCAGAGGAATGCGGGGCAGCCAGAAGATGAGGTTCTTGCCCCAGCACTGGCCATGGTACACTGCTCCAGACAATAAATGATGCTGCTTTCTAGAGATTTCCACCAGCTTTCCGGTGTTCATTCATCCACGTGCCATTCTCAACAGGACATTTGATGCTTCATAAATTCTATAAAATGATCCATTCAGAGCATAAGGGTTGACAAAAAGAAAATGGTCAGCAGATAGCATGTGAGCCAGCTGCGGTGCTGATGGAAGGGGAAGGTTGCCAAATAGCTGCTGAGGGATGGGATGGTGGTGTGGCAGTTATTTCTCCTTCAGCAGAGCTGGCAAAGGGAGACAGAATGTATCCACACTCACACGTGAGGGCTTCCAGGATTCATTGGCCCTGACATCTTCTGCTAGAAATAGAGGGAGACATTCTGGAAACCACAACTCTGTCTAAAGGCCATTGCTGTACCACCTCGGCTCCACCGCATGCCTCTCCTTGCCACTGCCTTCTCCTCTGCCAGAGACCTATAACCACCATCCAGCCACTGCTGAGGAGGAATCCACATCCCTTCATAACTACAACCAAAAGTGACTGAGATCAAAGTTACAATTAGCACAAGACATTTTGAGCCTGTTTTACAAGGAAGATCAAGTTCCGTGGTTGCAGCAGCTCCTTTGGCCATCGAAAATAATCAGGATTTCAGGGTCTGACACATTTCACTCGCACAATTCTTACTTGCACTAGTGGGACTAGTGGCCCTATGATATACGCACATCACATACCAAGTAAAGACCTTCCAGGTTGTTGGTGGAGAGCTCAGTCAACTGCTGACCCCACTGAAGGTAACATTTCATGGAAAAGAAAGTGTTTGAAAGACATTTGGCAAAACTGCCAAACTTGCTGGGGTCATTTTGCATGTTGCCTTCTCAGTGGAGACCACGATTTAAAATGGCAAAGCTCTCAAACTTCATGAGAAAATAAATGCCATATTACATGAGATCAAACGTCCAAACATAAATGGGTGTTTATGACCCTCAGAGATAACAGGACCTGTTAGGGAACCTCCTCGTACCTGCCAAAAAGCCACCAATGAAACAAACAGAAAAAAAACAACTCACACAGGGAGATGTTCCCAGTGGCAGTGAAGAAAACATTATAAATGACTTGGGGCTTGGCTCCAGCTAACCACAGGGCAAAACCTTTCAGCTATCTTGTGCCTCAATTCCCACCATGAGATAGAGATGTTGCATCACCACAGGATGGAGACAATAAAACTATGTCATGACTGGGAAGTCCTGAGGTGCAAGGGATGAGGACCAGATGGACAACTCTGGATGAGCAGCCTGTATGGGTGTCTCCATTCAGTCACTTTCCCTTTGGTGTCTGGATTTTAATCCCAGTGACGTGGAAGCACTGCAAAGATGTTCATCACTCAAATAACTCGTGATTGCCGCCCATTGTATATTATTTCCTCTCCCTTACTATTTCTTCTTGTAAAGAAAGATAAAACCGGCTGCCCTCATCCAGACAAGAGAAGGACACAAGACTTTCAGCATCCCGTAAAAATGACTCATGTTTGGACTCAAGTTGTCATTAATCTGGGGCTGAAACTTGTCTGGTAGAACAGGTCTCACACCATGGATAAAGTAGGAAGTTCTTCAAAGCACATGAGGATGTAAAGGGAAAAGACATTCAAGAAAAAGGGAAAAGACATCTAGTAAGTGCCCTTCCCTTGCCCTCCTCCTCCCCCCCCATTTCACCCATCTCCAACATCAATATGATAAAGTAACACAGGAGCCTAAGCTCTCCCCACCAGGCCCATTGCTTGGTGGGTAGCAAGAGTTAATTGTGCTGCAGGTGGGAAAAGAGGATTTTTCATCCTCCTGGCTGTGACTTAGTAGAACCAGGGAAAAGGGCTTATATTGGCAGATTAATCATTTTACATTTAAATATAATAGACAGAGTATATGAACCAGGATGGGAGCATCAAACAGACGGATTGCCTGTTCCCCTGCAGCTATCTACTGAGAAGATCTCTGCAGGTACTGCTGAGTCTACAGACCCCTCTACTACCCCTTTCTGTCCATGGGAAAGCATCATGACTGAACAAATATATAGATTTGCTCTTGGTGGGGACCGTTGTGCTGTAAAAACCTTGCTGATAGATGGATGGGAAGGGATCATATGGCCTGAAGAGCCAAAACAGTTTCTAAAATGCAGCCAATTTGCATCACTGATAGACCCTTTTTCCCAAAAGTAAAAGGGGCACTAGAATAAATCCACGCAGGTATTACAGCAATCTAAGCTCTGCTATAGATGAAACTCAGCATCACTGTCTAGTTTTAGGTGGACTGTTCTCCTAAGCCAGCCAGTATGCCCCAGCATCCTAAAATACACCCTTCTCTGCTGATCATGCCAAGGCTAGACAGACAACTTCGTGTTGTCTGTGCAGGGGAGGACCGAGGCCAAGACCCCCTGCCCACCACTGGAAAATAGTTCCTGTATCTGAAACACACTGTATCCAAGGTCTGAACTGGTGCCTTTGTGGAAGATGCCATGGACAATCACAGTGTCTTTAGATCGATACAGAGGACTTAAGGCTGAAGGTTGGTACTCATAAGGTCAGGCCCTATAGCTATGGCTTATATGGAAGTGTGTAATAAGAAACATTAAGAGAATGCAGTGCTGCCTGTTCCATTTCTCTTGATGGGATATGCTCAAAGACAATATTAGCCTGCACTGGATGCTTTCATGTGCCTTGTTTCTTGAATTTTTCCCTGAGATTCAGTCTATCTGAGCATACAGAGCAGCAATTCTGGAAGAGGGTGGAGTTAAGGTCATTTTGACAGTGTAGCATGACCCTTTATATTTCCTACTTTTCAGAAGTTTGAATTCACATTACTTTTTCATCTCCTGCTGAGGATTAATCCTCTGTGCATTCTGGAACAATATGAGACACCGTTAGGCAACGTTAACTTTGTGCTGAAGTTTCTGGCATAAGAGGCTGTATGCTCTAATCTATTTGCAAATCTAAAGCCAATGCTTTGCACACTTCAGTGAAAAGCCAGAGGCAGCCTGCCCCGCTAGAAAGGTCACCAGATTAGGACTCCAGGGAACTCTTCAAAGTTTTGCCACTGATTTACTGCTCAGTCTTGGCCAAGTCATCTCTTTCCTTTGTGCCTCTAGTTTCCCCTCCCATTCTTTGTGTTTTCTATTCAGGCTGCAAGTTCTTTAGGGCAGGAGCTGCCCTCTTGTTACGTGCTGGTCCTGTGTCTCAGAGCAGTCACCCCCACCCTCCTGTCTGGAGTACACCTACAAGATGCTACTGCGACACAAAGAATTCAGAGCCTTCACAGTTTTTAAAAAGAGTTTGGCTTTCACACCCAGGATCTTCAGTCTCTTGCTTGTTTCCTTAGAAAAAGCTGTTTGGAAGACCTACCAGCCACTGAGTCAGTTACCAGTCAAAGGGTTAAAATAAACCACTCCATTAGATAAAGAGGAAAAAGGTGTAAGAGGAACTTGGATCATATGGCAAACTAGGTACTAGTTAATCAATAGTACTCAAAGGTGAAGGCCATATGGAGGAGCCAGGAATCATTGCACAAGTTAAGCAAAGGTTAGCAAGCCTGATAAAGCAAAGCTTTAACTATTTTCTGTGAAAAGTTCCACCTTTCCTCTAACCTAGCTCTGGAACAGGGACCACATTCACTGATCTTCTCTGACACTGACTCATGCACTAAGGGGTGCAGTGGAAGCTTTGAGAGCGACCCATGGACAATACCTCTTTATTGCCCTGACAGTTCAGATACTACATGTTACGTACAATTCTCCTATTCACGGGACTCTTGGTCCAAACTCTTCTGGTAAAAAGGCTTGTGGGCAGTTTACTTTCTGTCCAATGACTTCATTGCAAAGGATTTTTCTTCTCTGTTGAGCTTGCCATATGCAAGCTCTCCTTCCTCTTGTTTCCCAGTTTCTGGAAATAATTTGTGGTTTGGAAATGGAAATGTCCTTGTAGGCTTCAAAGAGCTAAAAGTCTGCCATACAAGATCAGTTCATTGGATCAATTTAATCTGCTCGCCTCTTTCCAGCCATGACCAATACCTGGTACTTCAGGAGACAACACAACTTCATAGTAGCAAAAAGAGACTTCAGCTTTAGACAGAGTCCCTTCTCTGAATGGGTTAGGAGCTGCTAAAGAACCCTCCCCACTTCTACCCTGAACTGCCCCAGATTTCGGGGGAGTGGAGCATGGGGGGGGAAGGAGGGGGGGTGTCCCTCAAATAATCACCTAAAGGATAGAGACCCTCCACAAGGATAAAGAGACTTAAGGGGGACAAAATACATCAGCACATATCAGAAGAAGACTTCCCAAAACATAGCACAACACACACAGCTCAACCCCTTCCAGGACTGGCTTGGCTCGCTTCCTCGTTTAAAGTTGGCAAGCAAATCTTTATTGTAAGAGACAGAACAGAAGCCGGAGGGGAGGTCCTGAAATCTGGGGATAATTCACAAAATCCTGGCCTGTGGTGTAGAAGGAAACTAGTGTTAGGGATCTATCGTTTGTACTGCTTTTGTTATCACTGCTAGCTTCAAACACATATAAACAACCTATTGATGATTGCAACTCATTCTCAGCAAACATATTTCCCAGATGTTTTTAAATTAATGGGAAGCAGGTATAAGCTCAGACAAACATTTTTTGGCTTGTTCATTCAAGTCAAGGTGTTCTTGTGCTTCACAGATATCCTACAGACTGCAGCAGGATTATTTTTGCAAGAGTACAATTTAGTATTACAAAGACACCAGATTTGGTCTCTTAAAAGTCCAACATTTTCCCCAAGGAGCACCACCATCCTTCTCCAGGCCTGGTGACTCCATACACTCATGCCTCATCTCTTCCCATGGCCAACCAGTAGTGGCACAGCTCTCCATCTCTGAAGAGAACCACCAGTCAGACCACCTGCATTCACCTCAATCTGAGCCGGGCCTGCATTCCTGTCCGCAATGGGTGCATGTCACCAAGGACACCAGTCTTGGGATGAGGGGAACTTCAACCAGGGGACATCTGCCAGAGGATATGGTGGAATGTGTGGTGTTACATTGCCACCTTGTGGAGAGCTCCCACTGGAGATGAAGAAAGATGGCTGACTGACAAGTTCCAGGCCACCGAGTGCTGCAAGAACGTCTCCCTGGTGTTGTATGCCCATGGCAGAGTACATGCTTGTGCCCTTGCTGTGACTGAATGGGACATTACACCTTGCTGTTATTACTCCTGCAGGTGGTAAAGCATGGGAGCTCCATGCAAAGTCTGGAGGTTCTAGGCATGGGCAACATCAACCATTGCTTTAGTGCCTGGATTGCAGACTTGATTATAAAGTTTTGTATAGATGCATTTGAGGTGAAACAAGAGTCTGGCCTAGGTCAGCCTTCAGGGGGTAGGAGTCTGTTCTATCACAGTTGCCACCAGCTCTTGCAGTGCTGCTGTCCACAAAAGAAGAGTGAAGCCAAGCTCTGCAAGTCCAGACCTCCACAGGCTCCAAGAGAGAATGAAGGAAACTGTATTTCCTTTCGTTAAGTGCAGAAGAAGCCTCTGGTGGCAATGCATTTTTTATTAGTGGTGTCCCCGGAGAGGTTCAAATATACAAACCCACAACATGCTCCTCCTGTTCGTGTGATGGAGTACTGTGCTGACAGACTGGAAGAGAATTACTGAGAAGTTCTACCATGTGGACTCTAACAGTGATGCCATGTATTGATTTCTATCTGGTGATGATGTGCATTTTTGCGATTGCATTGACACTATTCTCTCTCTCTTGCTCTCAAGAATCTGCAGACTGAGTTTCTGGAGTGAAAAGTATGAGCACTGTTTATGATTTATTCAGGACTAGTAGAGGTCTGTGACTTTATGGGCCTTTACAATTACAATGAAGAAAAAGGGCAAAAAGAAATCACAGGTCCCTGCCCCAAGGTCTTTAGCAAGAGAAATTAAACATGACAGAGCAAGGCAGGCAAACCCTGGGAAGATGTGTTCCAACAGCAACAACATATGGAAGACGAGACACACTTATAACTCCATATTGCCTGTGCATCGCCCAGGAGAACAGTGATGACTCCGGAGGAGGTAAAATACATCCAGCACTGATTAGAAGGAGCAAGCTGTCCTCTCAGGTTGCCCACTGCCAACTCATTCTCCACTGACTATCTGGAGGTAAATAAGCAAATCCCAGATCTGGGCAGATCACACTTATAAGTATCTAAAGTGTGGGCTGAATTTTTCAAGCCCTTGAGAGAGGAACAGTTTGCTTTCAAGGAAATCTGATACCTCTTAAAGAAGTAGTCACATTCTTTGAAACACAAGATATGGACAACTCTGGAGATGCTGGCCAATAACAACAGGACATTAATGCCAACATCTCCTGATGGGAATAAAGGCAGTAAATTTGAGCTCTGGAGATTTGTGAGGACTTTTGCTGAACCCCAGTTGCCAGTAAATTCAATGTCTCTTAAAAACAGACCTACAGAGATGTGGAATTGCTCTGGTACTAAAGAGAAGCACAGGCTGCCACCTTTCTTTGGACAAAGGTCTATCTCGATAAAGGCAATGGCACCAGAAGAGTATATTTGTTTTTATCTGAAGCATATAATTTGATACTTCATGAGATCTTAGTTAAGAAACAAATGCTTTGGACCATGTGGAAAGAGTAAGGCATGTATTAGACCTACCAACATGTGTTTTGATGACAACTTTCAATATGTAGTTACTAATGGGGAGGCATTATAATAAATGGGACCATTATTAACCGGTTTTGTAAAGTATCTTGCTATTAGTCCAATAAAGATCAGTATTTTCAGCAATACTCTAGATAATACAGAATCTGCAACAGTGGGATTTGCAGGTAGTGTATAAATCACTGAGTTAGTGAAGAAGAAAAAGAACAGGCTGAATTATCAGTGATACAATAATTACCTGTTTAAATTATCACAATTCATTATGAGAATTTTACTAGAGGCAAGTGAAGCATATCATCACATGTGGCAATAAAGGCTGAGATTCAGCCCCACCCACCTTCCACCCCTATCAGGGCCACCTAAAAACCCCGTTTTGCAAAGCTGCACATTACAAACATCAACATTAACCACCTCAGCATGAGATCTTGGTGCAACAGTTGAGGAATAATAAAATACTCAGGTGTACAAAGAAGGGAGTATTGAGTAGAAACAGGGAAGTCGTTTATGTCCCCAGGTTGGCCACTATTAAAATAATTAGAAGAACAGTATCTTCAGTCTTGGCATCTCCAATTCATAAAGATATAAATGTCTTAAGAGTTCAAACTAAAGTCACAAAAAATGACCTTGCAAGAGAAAACAAGTCTCACAATGCAATAAGCATAAGCTTTTAATCTATTGTGATGTTAAAACATCATATATACGTTCTATAAAATATCAATGTAGGTACTTCCACATGGAAAAGATGCCTTCCAGACCTTTCAAATCTTTCAGCCAGAGAAATAAAAAGATTCAGAAAGTATTAAGGCTGATGTTAGACAAATGCAGCTGCAAAGCAAGATATACTCCTTGCTGTGCGGGTAGTTTCATATTGGAGATGTAATGAAATCACAAGCCATTTGGAGCAAATGGACACTGTAGCACTTTGACACACATGACTGCATGGGAGTACTTAGGTTTAAGAGCACGTGCTTGGACAGCTATTGCAGAGAAGCTGATGCATGGTAACTCATCATCTTAAGGTAACCTGTTTTTGGATGAACAGACTTCATAAAACATTCCCTCCACAGCAGCTCCTATTAAAAAAAATCTGCATCCTAACTAAACCCAAGAAGAAAAATGCAGAGGCTCATCACAGTCTGTTCTTACCTAGAGATCAAAGTAAAAGAATCCTGTATTACAAATAATGGGACCTTGGGAAAAGGAAGGACACCATGCTGCACATCTTTCCATCACAGCAGTACAAGTCACTTAGAAAGGGTAGACACCTCCAGCACTCCAGACTTAGTCTTCTGCACAATCTCTGGAGAAACCTTGGGATGACAAGCTTTGTTTTGTAGCTTTAGATATCCTCACAAATACTAAAATAATGTCTGCCTGAAGAAGCAACTCTGATGGAGGGCAACTCTTTGAACCAAAGGTCTGGCAAAACCTAAAGGCTTTGATTTCAAAGGCAGTTGGTGTGTCCTTACAATTACCCCAGCAACAAACACCAGCTTTACATGCTTCCCTCTGTTCTTAGGCTGCTTCTTAAGCCTCCCAAGCCCTACAAGCCCTTCCTATTCTCTTCCTCCATGGCTGAGCCTTCAGCTTTTTTCAGATAATCTCTACAAAACAGTTCCACATTCATTACACATAAACCTGTGAGATTCTGCAAGTCGATCATACAGGGATAACATGATATAAATTGAATTGAATACCAAGATGACACAGAGGAGATTGTACTTGAGTGTATTTGAGTATATTATTCATTTCCATATTTAATTCATTATGTTTCTCCTCTTTTTTTTTTTTTACTCCCCCCCTCTCTCACCCCCCTTCAATTTACATGGAGCTGAAACACATTTTCCAGCCTGCTGTGCTGGAACACTGCAATGTCAAGGGACTTTACAGTTAAATGTAAGACCTTGTTGTCATACTATGCACTGGGCCTTTGTCCTCAGGAAACCAACAGCTCCAAGTTAGATAACAACTGGTAAATCATCATCTTTGCTAAGTGTTTGCAAAGGCAGGTAGGGGGGCAGGAAGGAGGCTTGCTTAGAGCAGGAAAAGAAACTAACCTCTCTCATAAGGGATTAAGAACTTTTCTGACCACCCATCTTTGAAGTCTCCTCCTAAACCTTTGTCTTCCCTAATACCGGTGTTTCTTGACCTGCTTTTTTGAGTTGGAAGAAGATAGTTGTCTAGGGGTTCTCAGCAGGGTGTGAAGGGCAGAGATGATGTGGATCAGAAAGAGGAAAAGATGCCTTATCAGGGGGAGGGCAAGGGAGAAAGCCAGAAGCCAATTTCATTTTGTACTTAGCAATGATCATTCATTATTCTCTAAGGGTTAACCTTACCTGGGAAGCCCATGGGAGGAAGCCTACCCTGGTTGGTGGTAGGGACCGGATAAGACGACTTAATACAACATGTTTTCTAGCATTAATTGCCATGATTTTGTAATAAGCCAACCTTGAATCAGCTAGAGAAATCTCCCTTCCCTCTTCTCCAAATTCACCCTTGCACCTCTGGAACGACTCGAAGTTTTCCCCTAACAAGCAGAAAGAACTGCTAATTCCACATCCTCCCTGCCTAGGAATCAGTGCTGTGCTCCTCGCACCTCTGCTTCAGCCCTGAGCAGTTTCAACCTCAAACCAGATGATGTTCCACTGGAGCACTGGTAACACTTGTTTCTGAGTTTCATTCATCTGCATGTGAAGTAACACAGTCCCATGGTGGCATGTTGATGCATGTAGAGGAGAAAAACAAAATACTTAATCCTAGACAGATGAAAGGAAGAGACAAAAAAAACCAAAACAACCACCCTGAGTTCCTCCACACTCTTTCTTGTTAATTTCTTCTTTTGAAACCAGCTGTTTGACATATGGCTTTAAAAGTGAAGTAGAGTCTACTCTTAGATAGGCTATTGGTTCTTTTTTGGGGTTGGAAAATTGTAGTGTCAATTGGATGGGAGTCGCCACTCTCCAGGTTTCCAGCTTCACTGTGCAGCAAAAAACCCACTGCAGTGCCACAGGTTGTACTCAGGATACAGCAGCCTGGATATGGAAACAAATAAGGATGGAGAGGAGAAACAAGTAGCCTTTCCAATTGCAGTTCCTGCTCTTGCTATGTCTACAGGCCTAACTTTCAGATGGTAGGAGCTCAGTGAGAACAAAGATTAAAAAATGATGCTACCCTCCGAGATTGACAGGCTTTTTTACAATATTGCTGATTGATTTATTTATTTATTTATTTCCAGTGGAAAAGAGAAAATTGCCAGACTTTTTCAAGCCAGAAAATTCTATCAGTGGCAATATGTGACTTTAATAATTCCAGGTTGTTCTGCTTTGGTCTGTGGACTTAATCTCACCAGGGTCCCAGACACTGTCAAGTCTCTGTTCCTTGCCCCTTCCACTACTTTATGCAGTTGGTCAGTCACCTCATCCTTTTCACAATCTCCTCCCATTCCTATATGTCCTCCTGCATTTCTTGCAGAAACTCCAAACTACCATCTCTTTCCACACCTCCCCTTGGCCACCTTCTCCTCAGCAGATCCCCACAATTTTGATTGAAGGAACAATTAACCCTAGCCATCCATTTGCAAAGACAAACCTAATGAAATTAAACAAGGATAAGTGTAGAGTCCTACACCTAGGGAGGAACAACACCATGTACCAGTACAGGTTAGGGGTAGACCCACTGGAAAGTGGCCCTATGGAGAGGGACTTTGGCATCCTGATGGACAATAAGTTCTCCATGGAACAGCAATGTGCTCTTGTGGCCAGGAAGGCCAATGGTCTCCCGGGATGCATAAAGAAAAACATGTCCAACAAGCTGAAGTAGGTTCTCCTCCCTCTCTACCCTGCCCTAGTGAGACCACATTTGGAGTATTGTGTCCAGTTCTGCTCTCCCCAGTTCAAGAGGAACAGGGAAATTAACTAGAGAGTCCAGTGGAGAGTTGTGAAGATGAAGGGACTGGAACATCCCCCTGATGAGAAAAGGCTAAGAGTCTTTCCAGGCAAGAGAAGCCTGAGAGGGGATCTTACGAATGTTCACAAATGTCTGAAGGGTGGGTGTCAAGTAGAAGGGGACAGTCTCTTCAGTGGTGCCCAGCGATAGGACAAGGGGCAAAAGTCGCAAACTGGAATACAGGAAATTCCACCTCAACATGAGAAGAAACTTCTTTCCTGTGAAGGTAATGTAGCCTAGAACAGGCTGTCTGCAGAAGTTGTGGAATCTCCTTCTCTGGAGATTTTCAAAACATGCCTGGAAGTGTTCCTGTGGGGCCTGCCCAGGGCAACTGGGCTCGATGATCTCCAGAGGTCCTTTCCAACCCCTGCCATTCTTCATTCTATGATACCACCACCAACAGCCCGAAGCTCTTTCATCCTCTGGGAAGCTGCCCTGCTAGGCTGCCCTGCTCCTCACCCTAGTACCTGAGGTTCCCCTGATTAGATCACCAGCTACTCAAGGCATGAATATCAGATTCATGTGTGTTCAACACACCATGAAGGTGCAAGATGCTGGTCCTAGAGGGTAAGGATTTGTTAGATTCATAGTTCTACTGACCACAGTAAGGGGAACCATCACTTCAGTATCAGTAAAACAATGGGACCAAGAAGAGAGAAGGATGATGTAATTTCTCTTGTGATAAGGAAAGATGGTGACTATATTACTGGTTTTGACTTCTCTCTTTGTTCAACCTGCCATTCAGTCCTAAGCAACCACCTTGCTGATCTGATGCATCCTCTCCCACTTTCTAGTCTCTTCAAGGTAAGAGCTGTCTACTATTTTCTGCTTGCGTGTCACCTGTGCTACCCAAAAGGCAGTTCTGGGCCAGGAAATGTCAGTGCTAGCACTTGTCATGAGATGAGAGGGACTGAGAGCAGAAGGAGCACAGACATCACATGTCTGTGGGATGAAGAACAGGCAAGGATGCAGAAGAATGCAAAAGGGATGGTGGAAAACTCTCAGCATAGCCTGAATGGGTCTGTTTGTCCAGTATCATACAGGGACAGAGAAATGTTGCTGCATGGCCAGCCAGCAGCCATCGTTGTCCTCCACAGAAAGATGGCGCCTGATAGGATGGAAGAACACAGCTCTGGTACTTCTCAGGCTTTCTCTTCTCTCAGGGCTTTTTAAATTGCAAGATATGGATGCTGGAATTAAAACACTGCTGAAACCAGCCACCCCACACTCACACTTTTTCATTATATTTCTGCACTATTTCCAAAACCCTCTCATAGCAATGTGGAAAGACACTACAAATTACTCTGAGAATATTACATGACAGTGAAAGAGTTTTGACACAAGGCCTGTTTCCAAATGGTATTTATCACACTTTTAAACTCCTCTGCACAAATAAACAACGTATTTTCTTGCTTTGTGTGCTCTTACTGAGCAGACCCGATCAGGGAATCTTGTTTATCCTTTAATTGACCCACATACAGTTCCCAGGCCAAAAGTCTACAGCAAAGCAATACAAAGGTTACCCGGGATCATCTGTGCTTAAAAGCTTTGTGAGAAAAGTGTATTTTGCAGGAAGTACTTGAAAGACGAGATTGAGGTTGTTTAGCATGCAAGGGATTTGCTCCAAAGCCCTCTGAAGCTGGTGGAATGACTTTGGTTGATTCCAGTGGTCTTTGGATCGGAACCAAGGAGGGAAGAACTAGCACCAGGCACAGAGGGCAACATAAAAGAAGGTATGAAAAATAAAATTCAAATTCAAAGTTACATACAGTGGAAGGAGTAGTCCTGGCCACACTGCACATTCTTAAGAATCTATTGTTTAAATGGTCTACAGTGGTGAAAGGTCCCATATCCAACACTTCTCCATCACAGTGAATCATACACATATACTACAAGCTATAGACCATGTTCTACAACCAGGAGATAAGAAACCATGCCTCATAAGAAAAATAATCTCCTGTGCCTATGAGGTGGTGTCTCGGCAGAGATAGCCAGAGTGTGCCAGCTGTAGTGTTTTTCCATCGGTCCTACTACTCTGACACGCTTATTTACTTACAAACCACTGCTGTCAGATGCCAACAGCTGTAGCTCATCGTCCTATGGTTGTTTCTGATGAAGTGCTTTTCAGATCAGAAAATGCCAACCAGTCAAACTTAGGACTTTTGATGGGGGAAAGAGAGTTCAACTGGCTCTCTCCAGTTTTAAATACCACTTTTGTTTTTAAAATTAAACCACTGGTAATAAAAGAGTAAAACACAAAGTCACCATCAATATTGAAATCAAATGTTTTAGCTGATGTTAGAGGAAGGAGATTCAGAACTTGGGTTTTCATTTTGCAAAATTTTTTGAAATTCTGGCTGTTGGACCAAGTTTTAAATGCAGGTTTGCTAAAAAAAAAAAAAAAAAAGTAGTAAAACAAAAACAAGCACACAAAAAAAAAAGAAAAAGAAAAAAGAGAAAGAGAAAGAGAAAAAAAAAAATCCAGAAAATATTCACAGGATAGGAAAGCCGTTTCCTGCCAACTCTATATTGGCTTACAGTTCTGACGCATGCAAGCTGGATTTGAATTAGCAGATTAGGCCCAGATCCAAAAAGGGACCTAGGCACTTAAAGTGGGACTGAGGTATGTGAGTCCCAGACAAAGGTCCTCAGTCACTGGAAACCACTGAGTTTTCAAAATTAATAATTCTGCTTCAAAGCATGCCCCACAGCACCTCAACTTTGACAGCCAGCTCCATGCCCACCCTCCCCTATTCACCTCCAGCCAGACCTTCCCAGGTTCCCCTGGATTGTGCCCATCAATGCCAGGGCCCTCCAAACATGCAACAGCAAACACCACTCACTTCCAAAAAACAAACAGCGGAAGAGGTGGTGCCACCTTATCATACAATAGCTCGGCGCTTGGAGCACACACCCAGGCAGAGCTGGTTTCCCTCTCCTGCTTGCCTGTGAGGACTCAGCCCTGCACCATGGAGGGTGCTCCAGGCAAAGCCCTCCCTCTCCTTTCCCCTGGACTTCAGTTGCATGCAAAAAAAATATTAAAAAGAAATCTTGGCCTCAGTTTCCTCTGACAAATTTTGTTTAAATACCTGATCTCACTATTTTCAACACACAAATATATAAGCACTGTCAGAGGAAAAACAGTCCCAAAAGCCTTATGATTTCCCTTCAGGAGAGGGTTTTGGATTTGAGACATCCCCTTGGCATTGCCTCATGCCTGTCTCAGGCATCTCCACCACCAGCACCAGCCTTTCTGTTTCCAGTCTTTCCCCATGTTGTGTAAAAGGCTCAAGCCCCTCACTCAGTGGGTCAGGATGAAGCTTTGTGGGTCTCAACCCTTGCACCCTATGCTGGCCAGAGTGTGGGTTCAGCTCTCCATCACTTCTGGTGGCTGGCAAGCCTGGGAGGAAGACATGGGCAGCTTGCAGGCCTGGGAGGCATCCAGTCCCAGAGTGATGTTCCTCCTGCCAGCATGTACATGGAGCAGGGAATTGGGCTTCCTTGTTTACATCTCCTCTTTTCTTTTTATCTTCCCCACCCCCTCCTTTCCAACCCCCCTCCCCTTCTCAATAAAGAATGTTTTCAAAAGCAAGTGCCTACATTTAAGCTGCTGCAAACTCCAGTTTACTTGGAGAAATGATTGTGCTCTTTAACTTAAAGAATTTCCAAAACATATAGGAAAGGAATTTCATAAACTACTCACTGAAAAACATTCCATACATTCCCCTCTCATCCAGAGACACCCGTGTGTGGTCTCCGACAAGGTCAGGTTTGGGGCTACGTAACGGGGACAGAGATTCCAGCGCTCGGAAAACAACAGATACCACAGACCATAGGACGGGGGGAAAGACCTCGTGACTCCCGATGCTGGAGGCTGGGAGACCACCGGAAAGGCAACAGACAGTAAACACTCTATGTTATCCCAGGGAGGAAAATCCCAGTGAGAACATCCTGCGTATCTGTTGAGAATGTGACATCAGGCTCTGCAGTGCTAAAGAATGGAGAATAGTATGAAAAAAAAAAAAAAAATAGAAGGAAAAAAAAAGCAACCCTACAATTTAAAAAAGGAAAGCAGGGATTCCCACTCATTATTTCGTCTAAGAAAGGTGAAGATATCAGACAAGGTCCTTTAACTGCAGACTGAATGCCTATTGCAAAAGGTGGGCAGCCAGATAGGAAGATTATTTCGGCCAGGTACTGGGTGGGAAGAGCACCCTGGTTTTTGGATTGCTGCCTCCTGTTTTGAAATCCAGGCAGCTCATTTGCCAGCCCTGCCATCCCTCGGGGCACTCTGAAGCTCTAGGAACGAGCGCTCTGCACATCTTCAGTTTACACTGTCTGCAGAAACCATAACATTATTTCCAAACCAAGTACGCTGAAACATGCCAAAGGCACCATTCCTAATCCACTACGATGGACATGACTCACGGCAGGTCTTAAAACAAAATTACCCAAAGCGAGGAGGAAAAAAACCCAAACCATCAGGGAAATAGTGCCTTGGAGAAAGTCCTCCTCCAGTACCTGATGAAATGTCACAAGATGTGTTTTATTATGCAATTTTCCACTAAAGTCGACATGCTAGAATTGATTTCTGAGTTTAGATCAGCTGGAGACATGTCAGTTCACCAGAGATGATCTGAGAAAGTCATGTATCTAAATAAGCCCACACTGGAAAAATGCTTTTCGTGGAAATTGAAAAGCAACTCCACATTGGGACCATCATTTATGTCACCCTGCCTATCTCATACCACTATGCACATTAGTGTGGATTAGACGCAACCAGCGGCGCTGCAAAGTGTAATAGGTTCAGTTTGGTGGGGTCTCACTGCTTCCTTAGAGCTCATTAACGACCACACCAACTGCAGGGCTCCCTCAGGGCAGCCTTTTCACCTGCTCCTCCTGTCACTCATGGAATTAAGCAAATCTTTCACCCTCAAGCAGTTCTCGATACATCAGAGAGACTTGAACCTAGGCTGTGCATTCTTGCTTGGACTTAGCTCCATTCACAAGTAGAGGGTAAAAAAAAAAAAAAAGAAAAAAAAAAAAGAATAAGAAAAAGCTTTGGCCGAAGATGTCAGATCTTTAGTAGCCTTTACAGAAGTATCACAGAAGTATCACATGGCAATAAACTGGCCACAAACAATAACCCATCTACATTTCTGTAGCACAACATGAGAAGTGAAAAATATCTGACAAATACCCACTCACAATACTATAGTCACCAAAACCTTTAAATCTGGGGTCCTGAGTCAGGAGCAAAGGACTGTGAGGAACAATCACAAATAGCATCTGGAGTGGACGGAAGGGCTGGCCCAGACAGAGCTTTGCTAGCAGAGCACAACAGACTGCCTTTGCTGCTGCTGCTGCAGAAGTTTATTTCTGCTCTCCTGTTTGTTCTCTCCTAGCTCTTTATAAATTCAATCCAGCTATTAACAATATCCATTAGCTTCTCCAGAAGATTATCTCAGCTTTAGTAACTGGAATGCAGGGATTAGGAAAAAAAAAAAACCAACAAAAAACACTACACAGAAAAAACCCAACCACCCCATTCAGTTTTGTTTCTAATAAAAGTATATGTTGATTTAAACTGATGGCTTTTAACATCTGTTGTGCAAGTCTTTGTGGTAATAACCCTCAGAGATTGTTGGAGAGAGAGATCATTTAGTAGGTAATAAACATTAGTGATTTCATTAATGAAATATTCTAGCATAGACATGACAGACGGGAAGAAGCAAGTCTTCCACCTGCTTAATAACTCCATTGCTGAGGCTAAAACTCCAGCTGCTGTTAGCAGAGCAGGAGATGTCCTGGTACCTTTCACCCCAACCATGGGCACAGCTATGTCCAGGAACATGTAGTGGGAGAAGAGCTACATCCAGGACCCAGTGGGAAGCTTCTGACTCTCATCATGTGAGGCACTGATTTCGAAACACCTTATCATTAAGGGGTTGTCCTTTGTTCCTGACATTGCTGAAACCCAGATGACAACACTTTTTTGGAGCATTGGATGCCTGTTTTCTGGAAAATGGGGACACAGATTGAGCGGGGAGTATGGGAAGCTGTTTTTCCATTTGATGGGTCTCTCAAGTGGGTCCAAAGGACTGCAGTTCCTGGCAGAAGAGTTGAAAACCTTCTCTAGCAATCTTTCCGTCTTCCTCCAAGGGGAGAGGTTTTGAATGTAATTTCCAGCCAAAACCAAATTTCTTCTGCAAGTCTTGTTATTGATCATCAGTGTGAATGTGGAGGGGGAACCCTCCAGGGACCAGCTTTTCAAACAACAACAGAGAAGTTGAAACCTCCAAAGACAAAATGATAAAGGAGTGGTGGAGAGAAGTTATTTTCTAGATGGGGCTGTCTCTCAGCCCTTTAGAGAGACAGACAGAGACTGACGGATGGGGAAAATGTCCCAGCTCACATGAGCATCCAAGTTCCCCAGACACCAAGAGCATGTTCTGGTGCTTGTTCACACCAAGTCTCCTTTCCCTGCACACCAAAGATCAGGGCATGAGAGAGGAGTGATATACATTTGGATCCAAATCCATTAGTTTATGCACAGCCGAAGAGAAACACTAAGTTTTCTCATTTTTCTCCCCTTTATCTGCTGGTCAGCAGGAACAAAAGGATTACAGCATGCTGCTGTCCTATCTGAGATACTTGTCCTATCTCAAGGTGTCCAAGGGAGTGTTCAATCCCTTTTTTCTACGTTGCATTCTACTCAGTGAGGAGGAAGAGGACTCTGGGTGTCTTCTTCTAGTCTTGGTACTTCCACAGAGGTTGGCCCTTCACATGCAGTGCTGGGGCAGGCTCTACACACTAGGGAGAAGCTCAATGGTCCCCTGGAAAAAGCACTTGAAGGGAGCATGGTTTGGGCCAGAGCACAATGAATCAAAAGCAACTGACTGTCCTCCCCTGTGGCTTTGCAATGAGGTCAGGAAACCTTTTTTGAGCTGGGCTGAAGGATCACAGGATGTCAGGGGTTGGAAGGGACTCTGGAGATCTTAAATTACAACCCCCCTGCCAGAGCGGGTCCATACACTACGATCTAATCCAGCACAGGTCACACAGGAACACATGCAGGCAGGTCTGAAAAATCTCCAGAGGAGACTCCACAACCTCTCTGAGAAGTGCCTTCCAGTGCTCTGCGACTCTCACAGTAAAGAAGTTCCTCCTCAGGTTGAGGTAGAACTTCCTGTGATCCAGCTTCCATCCAGTTCCCCTTGTCCTATCATAGGGCACAAATGGGAAGAAGCTGCCCCCCTCCTCCTGACACTTAGCTCTCATATAAACATTTATTAAATCCCCTCTCAGTCTTCTCCAGACTAAAGAGCCCCAGGTATCTCAGCCTCTTCTCATAAGACGTGTTCCAGTCACTTAATCATCCCTGTAACCCTCTCTTGGACTCTCGAGTAGATCCTTGTCCCTCTGGAGCTGGGAGGCCCAGAACTGGTTGCAATATTACAGGTGAGATCTCACCAGAGTAGAGGGGGAGCAGAACCTCCCTGGATCTGCTGGACACAGTCCTCCTAATGCACCCCAGGATACCATTGGCCTTCCTGGCCACCAGGGCACACTGCCATCCCATGGAGAGCTTGTTGTCCACCAGGATTCCCAGGTCCTTCCCACAGGGCTAATCCCCAGCAGAGCACCTCCCTACCTGTATTGGTGTAATTCATTATTCCTTCACAGATGCAGGACTCTGCATTGCAGAGGCTCTGAGGCTTCCTAGAGTCTTTCCCCAGCAGCTAGCCAAGAGGAGAGGAGCATCACATTGATGTGATGATTCCCCACCAAGACATCAATACCTTTCTGTTATTTGGGGGCACAGGTTTCCCCACTTCCCAGTGAGCAGAGCCTAACCCAGGCTCCCTTAAAAACCTACAGCTATGTAGAGGAAAGAGCTGCTCAGGGGTGCAGGGAGAAGAATCACCTGCCTGAATCCATGGTCTCTCTCTGGCTGTGATCTCCAGCCAGGAGGACAGGAGACACTGATGTCTGCTAGGAAGAAAAAAAAACAACAAAAAAACAAAAAACATTACCTAAGGTTAATGAAAACAAGTTGGTGTGAGCGAGATAAAGTAAGTGCCTTGGGAAGAAAGGATGGTTTACACATTTTGGATGAGCTAACAGGCCAGCTCAAAGACAGTGTCAGGAAAACTGGGAAAAAAACCCCATAAATTATTCCTATTAATTCCCTGGAATTGTAGCCCTTGTTTGTTTTTCACCTGTTACTTAGGATGAGTTCAGCCTGTGCCATCCAGTTTTCTCCCAGGGAAGAAAACACTAGCTCTTGCTATCATGGCTGCAGCTCAGGAATGGATGAGAAAGAGACAGATCACCAGTTTTCTTCATTTAACAAAATCTGGCAAATTACTGGTTGTCCCAGCCATTAAGGAAACTCTTACCCAACATGTTTCATGCGCTGGATCTGTGACCTTTTTGTCACACAGTGTTCAGAAGCAACAGGCTGCCCCTTGACTCAGAGATGGGTAGATGGAGGCTGTATCTAGACTGCATGGCAGACTTCATGCCATGATGTTGCCTGAGGTCATACTGACCACAGACATCTGGGACCGAGGACATGGCTAGAATAGGACCAGTCCATGTGCACAAGTTTCCTTCCCATGACCACTAGGGCGTATGGAGGAGAAGATGGTGTGTGCTCTGACACAAGGTCAGGGAGCCGAGGTGCAGTCCCAAATCCTCTAGTTAAGACAGCTCTGGATATGTCATTTACATGCAGCAGCACATAAATGATCCTTCT
Source organism: Ceyx melanurus (assembly GCA_024611195.1). NCBI lineage: Eukaryota > Metazoa > Chordata > Aves > Coraciiformes > Alcedinidae > Ceyx > Ceyx melanurus. The sequence continues at coordinate 151,593 of JANHGL010023292.1, read as the reverse complement.
CAAGGACCACTCATGACCTTACCTCCCTGTCTGTCCTAGCCAAGTTCTGGGCACCCCAGGTGGTCCCACAGAGCAACCATGGCCCTACTGTGGTATCTCCCACTTTCCACAAACAGACAGCTTTAACACATACTTATGAGAAGAAGTATTCTTTATCCATCAAAGCCAGATCCATTTGAGGATAGACTCAGTGTTATCCATAAAGCTGTCAAGATTTTTTCACAGGTTTTATCAGGTTTTATGAGCTGGATGAATCACTCCTAAAGGTTTTTGGGAATGAGACAAGGAGGGGAAACCCCCATTTTTCTGCTTGATTACAGGGAGCTTTCAAACTGGAAAGAACTGCCAATGCCTTCAACAGCAACTACAAAAATCATAATTGGTTAAAAGATGTAGCGTTTGTTTGTTGGTTTAGAAGATTGTTTTGATTCTCTCTACAAGACTAAACAATTATTTAGGCACCTAGAGAATAAATAAAACTACTGTTAAATATACAAAACATTACATTGTTTGCAACTATTTATGCCCATAGATAACTGCAATCAACAGCAGCTTTCTCCAGAAGTGCTTCTGTCACCAAGGTCCCCAGCTTCTCCTGCAAGGCTCTGCACTCAGTGGTATGGGAAGCGATGGTACATAACTCAGAGATCTGCCATTGAGGGGGGATGACTGGAATGCAATGTTTCATCCCCCAAATACTCAAGTTGCCACCAAGTTGCTGCTTTTCTGTCTTGATTCCTATAACTTAGCAATCATTGCTTCATTCCTGTTCCCACAGGAACAACCCTGACCAAGGGACAGCTGCAGATGCTCTAAGCAAAGAACGTTGCAGAGACAATACCTGTTGCCTCTGCTGCCCAATGTTTTGGCCTTGACACTCTGCAGCAATGAATCCACATCTCAGATTTCCTGTGTAATGCATCACAAACTGCAGAGAAGAGAAGGGGACCAGAAAATCAAGAATAAATGGTGGAAAAACAGTGATCCACAAAGGCAGATGCACAAAAAAGCCCCTTTGCACTTCCACAGGGACTGGATAAAGCCCTTTGATTCCATCGAGGCTTTAATGAGAAGGATGCATCCGATATCCCCAAGCACTGGTGCTGGTGGACTAAGATACTTGGGCACCCAGGCCACAAAAGAGAGAAGGAACCTCAGCAAACAGTAATTGAGGAGGACATACAATTATGCTGCTTCTTTTATCTCTTCTTAACAACCTAATTGGAGTGTAATGAATTTAGGGTTGGTGCTCTCTGCCAGACTTGCTGCTTTGATGTGTTTCTGGCCTCTGCATTATAAAAATGCGATGGAAACCAAAACCAAGATATTACACCTCCATAAAGTGTCTCAGGGTTTACCATAAGATTCCGCTGTTTGTGCCAAGTGGCCAAAGCCACTAACAGGCCCCATGCTCGCCAAGATGTTTGGGTAATGAATAAGAAGCAGAGAGAGATACCACTGTGAATCAGAGAGAGGAATGCACACCAACGGCAAGAGAGGTGGATCCCAGGCTGTAATGTGGAACAGAAGAACACTGTGCTTGTGCTTCTCTTGGGCTGTGGCCAGCAGATGCTGCTGGTGGTGTCTGACAGCCTGCGTTGGTTGAGCACAACTTCAGGTGGTAGCAGGGCAGGGATCACACCAAGGCAGCACTGTCAACTCCTTGTATGGCCAACAGCCAGGTCACTCTTTGGCCCAAGGTTCTTTCCCCCACCCTTGCCAACCATTCCTGTTTTAGCTCTCCGCAGCCAAACCTTTCTCCCACATGAGCCAACCATGCCTCTCTTAGCTCTCAGCAGGGCATTCCCACAGGCAAATATTAGCCACTACTTGATACGCAAGTCTCGAACACATAGAATCTGGGTGGATTTTGGTTGGAAGAGGCTTTTAGGATCATCAAGTCCAACCATTAACCCAGCACTGCCAGGGCACCACTAAACCATGTCCCTCAACACCACAGCTCCATAGCTTTATAACTCCTCCAGGGATGGGGAATCCACCCCTGCCTTGGGCAGCCTGGGCCAGCCCTTGACAATCAAACTGAACCACCCTGTTTGGAATGGTACAGGCTCAAGAGGCTATCACCACCTGCTGCCTACTGTGCCCTCCTCCCAGGGTCACCATCCTGATAGTGGGGAAAGGCAAAGTCAGCAATGTCCATGTGCAAGTGTCAGGCAAGACGCTGAAAGGCTTTTGTGGGGGACATCCTACCCTGCATGGTGGAGAAAGTTTCCCACCACCTCACTTAGACATTTCAGGTCTGTGAAATCCTAAAAAACCTAGTGATGCTTACCAACCAAAATATCCCAGGGCTTCACATACAATCTGCTCTTACATATAGAGAGATCAATCATGGAAAGCTGGTTCTAAAAAGGCTCCACTAAATACAGACATTGACCTGTTTCTATCCAAACACCGATTAAACAAGCTTGTTAGATGAACCAACGTATCTACCCCAAAAATCACAGCCCAAAGAAAAGAAGTCCAACTGCTTCTCTGTTTCCCTGTCTGCAGTGATCCTGATTATGACAAAAAAAATTATATGTTTCCTTAGGAAAAAAACCTGGTCATCGATGGTTCTAGTATTTGCAGCATACCCAAGGGGGAATACTCTTTAAATCAGTACAGCTACACCCCTTGTAGGGAAGCCACCCTCAACTGAGAGATGCTGGGAGCCTGGCCCTGAGTCTGCCTCTTCCTAAAACAGCCTTTACCCTGTGACTACATGTTTGAGACACAGGCTGCTGATAAGATACACTGCTAGTGAAACACAGCCCTCCTTCAGAGATGATTCACATTTCTGAGCAGTTTACTGGTGCAGCTGCTCTGGACAGCAGCCTGTCCTCTGCAACAAAAGCACTTTCTGGAATAGGTGTACACACAGAGCTTTGCTGTAAGCCAATTACATACCTAAACACCAGGAACTGTATTTCCAGAGCCTGATGCTAGATGAAGGGACAAGCCCTCTATGCCGTATGAGTCATAGAATCATTCTGCTTGGAAGAGACCTTTAGGAACACCTAAAGGTTCAACCCCTAGCCCAGCGCTGCCAGGGCATCTCTAAACCACATCCCTCAACACCACATCTCCATGGCTTTGAAACCCCTCTAGGGATGGGGACTCCACCCCTGACCTGGGCAGCCTGTGCCAGCCCTTGATGACCCTTTCAGGGAAGACATTTTTCCTCATATGAGGAAACCTAAACCTCCTCTGATGCAGCTGGAGGCCATTTAACCTTGTCCTGTCACTTCTTACTTCGGAGAAGATCCCAACCCCATCTGGCTCCAACCTCCTGTCAGGGAGTTGTCAAGAGCCAGAAGGTCTCCCCTGAGCCTCCTCTTCTCCAAGCTAAACCACCACAGGTCCCTCAGCTGCTCCTCACCAGACTTGTTCTCCAGCTCCATTGCCCTTCTCTGGACACACTCCAGCCGCTCAATGCCCTTCTTGTTCTGAGGGGCCCAAAACTGAACCGAGGATTAGAGGTGCAGTCTCTCCAGTGTGGGAAGTTGATCGCTGCCCTTAGTCCTAATGGCCACACATTTTTGGCCACCTTAGCTCTATCAGATGCAAGCATAGAGCTACTTTCATAACTCATATGGGAGACAGGGGAGAAAGCAGGATGTATCTAACCAAGCTTCTCCATGCCCATGATGTCTTAGGTATCCGCACCAGCACTGCTAAATGTGGGCAGCATTTAATAGGTGAGTAGTAAATCAGTGTCCCCTGGGACTATCAAGGCAGTCCCTGTGACCAAGAGGTGCATCTGTGTCTCAGTATCTTTGGGCATAGATGCTCTAGGGCTTCACCTGCCCTGGCAGTTTGGGCAATGGCTTCAGATGCAGCTTCCATGATTGGAGAGCATCCTTATCCTGTCGGTGAAATATGGCCAGGTCAAAGCAAGAGGGAAATGGGGCACCATCTGAACATCAACCCTCTGAATCTCAAGTCCCTCAGGGGACCCAGTGACCCTTTTGCTGCTCTTGGGGACCATCACTTGGACAGTGCCACGGCTCCACCAGACCATACACGTGCAAGCAGACATATGCAGCTGAAGGGTTGGAACAGCTCCTTCTACTGAACATCTGGACTTACACATATAAACTACTCAACACTCTCATCCAGAATTACAGAGTCTTTCATATCTTATCTCTCAAAAACCACTTATCAGCCCACAGCTTTCAGACTGCAGTCTCTCCCGTCTGCCAAAGTGGAACCAAGCCATTTAAAAACATGAATAACAGCAGCCCCTCTCTCCTCTCCCACGCTGATGGCTGCAGCTCCTCTGATGGGGGCTTGATATTCAGGGGTAGTGAGAATAGCTTTGGCTACCCCACTCGCTGGGGACAGTTAGATGAGTTACCATGGGACAACAGCTCACCATAACATGGATGTTTCATCGCATCCCAAGCTGAGGAAGGTGACAAGCTGAGTATTTCTGTTCTGTGTTATGATGATACATAACAAGGAAATATTTGTAAGCTAACTTTGAGGTGCGTCACCCATGCTACTGCAACACTTGGAAGCTACAGGCATGCCCCAGAGCCTCCATGTCCTAGATGTTCAAACAGAGGCAAAAAAAGAGACATGGTTGTGCCCGTAAATGAAAACTTAATAATAGGAGCTACTCTGGACTTTTTGTTAAATAAAGATCCTTTTTTTTCTACTAAAATATCCTTTTTGGTTTTCATTTATGGGTTGACATTGTGCAACATGTGTCCAGGAAGGGAGAAAATACCCTTTTTTGGTTTTTTTTCTGTTTTTCCTCTCCCTTCTCCTTTAAAGAAGAAAAAAAAAAGCTCAGAGGATGGGCTTTACAGCTTCGTGAGCTATGAAAGCACTTTGGGTTTCAGGTTCATTGGGCATCAAAACTTCCCCCTCCTCCTGCTCTTCACTTTTCCATTTTTTCCACACAAATTTCAAAATTGATTTTTTTTTTTCCTCTGAGACATCAGGGATGACACTACTGGACTTCAGCATGGTGCTAAAAACACACATGCACATTGAGATACCAGTCTAGACACAGCAGCAGCCACAACTGAAGTAGATTAAGAGGGCTCTAAGCAAGTGGAGTGGGCTGGTACCATGTCAGGCAGGAGATGGACAGAGGGGAAGGACAACAGTGTTGATGTTACAGCAGAGGAAGGCTCAACAATAACCAGGATTCGCACTAGCTCCATGCTAGCTTCGCAAGCCTCACTCTCCTCAGCAGCATGGACGGCACACGGGTCATACATGTTTTTCTCAGTTCAAAAGAGGTCTGTCGTAAGACCAACTGCCTTCGCTTTTGTTATGAAACTGACGTTCAGGCACAAGCCTTGGCTGACAGGTCTCATTCCAGTGGCTGATGAGACAATCCAGGGAATAAATATGATCATCGGGCACCGAGTGGGAAACAGCAGGAACTAGGTCCCTGATGGCAGTGGCAGGGAGAGAGGGTACAGGTGCCTTCACCTCCCCAAGCGTCCCTCAAGCCCACATGCACTTTGGCCCCCCTCAGCCAGTCCTTCTCTGGCAAAAAACCACACTTTCAGATACTGCTGCCAAACCTCAGAAATGTATATTGCTGTTCTGGCTACGTTCAGGAGGAAGGGGAAGGGAAAGCAGCGTGCAATTTTCAACAGTTTCTCCTCAGAGAGGGGCCCCTAATTTTCTGAAAGGGGCCGTGGAGGGGGGAGGAGGAGGGGTGTGGAGAAAAAGCAAGAGGCTCTGTCACATTTTAATCCCTTTTCCCAAATTAGTTATACATGGAGAATTTGTGATGGAGTTTCCCCTTTGGGCTTTGAGCCGCCAAACATTTCATAACACGCAGAGCCCTTCTGAACCCTTCTGATCACGTCACCTCTAAGGTGGCCGCTTTTCTGCACTGAGCTGTGCACCAGGGCAGATTTCAGCAGAGGCACCCTGTGCTGGTGGCCCTGCAGGTGTGGTTTTACAGGACAGCACAGGCAAAGGGGAAAAAAAAGCCCATCCATAAACAAACAAACAAAAAGATCCAGAGAACGACACAACTATTGGACAACATTCACTGATGATACTGTGAGAGCTCAGTGACACCAGACTCAAATTGTCAGGACAGAGCTACCTGGAAACTTGCTGCTGGCTCTTCACCACGTCGAAACCTGACCCAAGAACCACTGAGTGCTTTTTATTCAACAGTTACCCAGGGTAGACAAAAACAAGCTAAAATAAGGGCTTTCACTCAACCTGATGGGTTGCATTGGCTAAGCAGGTCTGACATCAAGCAAGCACCGCTAAGTCCCTGGCAGCAGCACATGGACACAATTTCCACAAGCCCATAAGAGACTGGAGAATTTGGGGTTAGGGAGCATCTCCCTGCCTTGTGTTTTGGTTGCAGTCGTTTATAGTCTCAACATTTTAAAAATACCATAAATTCCTAGTCATTCAGGATTCCACAGCTCAAAGTTATTCTACTGACCAAGAAGAGTGGAAACCTCCCCTCAGGTTAATAGGAACAAGGCTGGTGAACCAAGATCCTCAAAGGCATTAGATCCTCTTTAAAAATCAGTGATGCTTAGACCTTTTAATAAGTGTGTTCAAGGATCTGGACCAAAGCACCAATGCACACTCCCTGCATAAATGATCTTAAGTGTCTGTGAAAATTTACAAAGGTGAGTGAGAGACTCTGCACTTCTGGAAGCCCAAGCGGGGAGCTGGCATTGTAGTAATTTGTATTCATTGCTGGTTACTAAAGATCAACTGCTTTAATTAAAATTCACAGTAAATAGAGATTTGCTTTCCCCAGTGCCAGTGCTCTATAGACACATTCAAAGGTATTTACTTCCATTTAACTCAATTTTTTAACCAACTTCTAGAAAAGTTTCCACATGGTGGATTGATTTGATTTTATTTTAAAACTAAATCAATTTTTAACCAATTTTCATTACTTTGGTGGTTTTACATGTCTATAAGGCCCATGGGGCTCTTGGATTTGACAACCTGGTGTGAAATGCATCCCAAAACTCCAAACACTGCAGCCCACTGAAAACTAATATTCTGTGATCTCCAGGGAAAGCTGCAGTCAAGCCCTGCCTGCCCCAAGCACCTGCCCAGGGCACCAATCCTGAACAGGGCCCAGACCTGCCTCTGGACAGCGCCGCTGCTATGGCCCAGGCAGGTGTGGGATTTGGCAGCCCTGAGCTCCAGTCCTGGCGGTGGAAAACGCTTGAAGTGTAGCCCATGGAAAGATCAAAATCCTGACTGGGAGCCTCTTTAAAAATGTGGCTTCAAAGCTAACTGGAAAACTGGCCCAAGGCTTCTTCCAAACCTGGCCCAAGGCTTTCCTGCAATTCAGCCTGGGTTTGCAAACCTGGCTGGCATGAGGTTTATTGCACCTAGTTTGGGGCTTTGCTTTGTGAATATTTTGAGTAGATTCAGCTTGTGGAGCTTCAGCTCTTGAGATTAAATGGGCTCTGGTGTTCAGAGCCTGGACCAGCATCCAAAACATCCATAAATATAAATAGATCAGTGTGGTGTTTATGTAGAAACTAACAGAGGGTCAGACACTTTATTTTTAAGGGAAAGGACATTGCTGTGTATTACCAGTAAATCAAATCATTAAAATCACCTGTATGAATGGATGAGATGAGGACTACTTACTGCTGCACACTGGAGGGCTTTGACTTACCAAAGCAACCTCTTAAACTGCTGAGGAGACAGGTTTGCTACAGTCCTGTTTCCCCACCATGGTGCCTATAATAAGCAAAGCTCAGAAGTCTTGTAGAAGCACCCAGCACTTGGGATGCTTCAAAGCAGAGGCAGCAGCTTTGGAAGTGATATTTCTCTTGAAAGACATCAGCATATGTGAAGATGTTCTATTCTACTTCCTGGTATGTTTAGGGCAATGAAGAAAACCAACAATGACGCTGGTTTCCCCATACTAGTGCTTTTAGTACCACTAGAACTAGAAAAGAATGGGTTCATTTGCTGTCAAACTACTATTCTTTCTCCCCCCAAAAAAACCTCAAAAATGGTGACCATTCAGAGCAGAGCCAAGATGGCTCTTGGCAAAGGTTCAGAGCAGCTCTTATTACTGAGGGGAATGTGGTCATGTTGTTAAGATAGCGGCCTGGGAGTTGGGTCACTGTTCTCGGCTACCCTGCCACCCTACCACATAGCCTTGGAAAGTCACATCTCCCCTCCATGGCTCCACGTTCCTTGCTATCCTGCTCTTCTTGGCTACTTAGATTGCCAGCTTTTATGGTCCAAGGTCTGTTACTATTCTAGCTACCACCATAATTACAAGAATTTGATACACGCTGCATTCCAGCACCCCTTCACACAGAGCTTCGTTACAGCAGCTCTGTCTTCATGGGCAACAGGGCAGAGATGGGAGTTCAGGCATTTCCTCATTGGAGATTTATTGCCACTATCCCAATATGTCCCTGTACTCATGCCCACACCCAGGGACATAGTAATCCCTGTTAACTCTCATTCCCACCCAAAGGAATTAACACATGAAGTCCCTGCGTAAACACCTTTCAGTCTCAACAGAGGAGGAACACAAAGATCACCCTATGGGGAACCGGTGGAGCTGGATTAAAACTCAGAGAGCACCAGCCAGGCACCCTGCATGCTGGGGCACCCTGCCTTCACTCCTTTGCATGGTGCTTCCATGCACATACATCAACATGCACATGTATGTGTGCATTACACAGCCTACCTAAACACACAGACACACACGTGCTACACTGGCAAAGACTAAACATGCCCACACTGCACATCATTGCTGCAGGCAGCACATCGTGACTTGCTCCAGGCTACCTGCCCAGCACTCACAGCCCCTCATGCAGGTCCCTGCTGATATCATCCTGCAGGAACCGTGTGCACTTTAAATCCTCCAGGTTAAGCCAGCATGACCAGCTAGGATTTCTGAAGGTGCAGACGATTGTGCCGAAATACCACTTGTATCAGCTCCATCTCAGAGCTTGGTGTTGTGTTATACCAACAAAGAACATGTCCTTGCTACTGTCCCTGCTGAACCACTGTAGTTGCAACAAGCAAGCTGTGTTTGCTTATGTCATTTGCCATCAACACAACAGCCAGCCAAGTTCCCATTCTAGCATCCAACTTGTTGGTAACAACAAACACAGGCAAAAAAAAGAAAAGCTGAATTTTGGCTGACTGTGGGGACACAGAAGCGTAGGTTTTGGTAGGTAAAGTGAAAAATAAGTAAGTAAGTAAATAAATAAATACATAAACCACGGGAAAAGACACATAAGCAAGTGAGAGTTGAAACCCCAAAAAGCAGTCTGGCTCAGGCTCTCAGATTGCCCTCCTGCTGTTTGGGACAGTGTCACGTATAAATGCTCTCCCTTCGCCAGCACACTGCCAACACATTTGACTGGCAGCTCCAACATGCACATGGGATTTGTAAGTAGCTTTGAAGATGTTCATCCCTTTGTTCTCAGGTAGCAACAATCTTTCCTACCCCTCTTACTCCTTTCAGCCCCCAAAGGCCATGAAGAGGAAGAGTACACCCACAGCACATCCGGGACCGCCCCAAAGTTTGTTGACACTTCAGAAGCACAAGCTATTCAGAGAGTAAAGGAAACCAGAGTCACTCCCTCTGTGCAGTTACCAGTTTGGATTTTGCTGCTGTCTGACTGCAGGAGAGGGGAGGGGGATGAGAGAGACATCAGGAATGTGACATGGTATCATCAGAGACAGGACTGCAGCACAGAAATGCTTGGCAGCATCACCCCTTCCCCCACACCGCCCAGTGTGCTGTTGTTTTCACTACAGGGCAACCTGGGCAATGCTGGTGCAGCAAAACAAGGAAGGGCAGCTGCTGATAGACTCCTCCATAACCCTCATCCCACTTTCCTGGTCCCACTTCTGCTCCCAAACAGGTTCCTATTCAGAATCACAAAACCTGCATAGGCACCATCTGCCTGCCTGCGGTGAGGAGCTGATGGACCAGGGAGCTCTGAACCAAGGTGAGAGTCAAGATGAAATAGTCCCTGAGAAAAGAAGCTGTCTTTAGACAGTAAAGATCTCCTGGCCTGAAACAGTACAGAACAAGATGAGAATGAACCACAGGCAGAACCTCTCTCACCCCACCCTGGGGTAGCTGTTCCTGGCCAGATGCTTTGCCAGACACAGAAAGAAAGAAAGGCAGATGTAGGGGCTGCTGGGGACACAAAAGAGAGCACAAACAGAGACACAAGCATGCTGATTAACATGTTTGTCAAGTATTTGGGGGCCAGCACAAGAAAAGCACATACAGTACAGTGTAAGAGTAAGAGGGGCTTAGATTTAGGTGACAACTGAACTTGGTCAAAAGGAGATCGAGAAACCCTCTGCAAGTGTTTCAGTTCCCAATGGCTGCAGTCAGGGGCCCTTCCAGGTCTGGATCCTGGACCCATACACAGGGAGCAGAGTTAAGGGCAGGGAAGGACCATGACAGACACCAGCAGCACACAGGAAGATGCCTGGAGTACATTAGTAGGTTGCTGAAAGGGAGGAACAGTTTGGAGACAGTAGCAGAGAGATAAAAATCTATTCTACAGTGAGGATGAGCTAAATACATCAAAGGCATCTCAGTGAAACCATCCACATAATAAACAGCACATTTACTAACTAACAGCCTCCTAATTTATTCACAGAGCCCCATCACCTCACAAATATCCATCATCTGCTGTGCACACCAGTCACCCCAGCAGCAGGCAGTGGTGCAGGAGCTCTGCTCAGATCTGTTACCTGCTTTCAGACATAGCTCAATAACACAGCCCTGCAAAACCTGACAAAGCCCACGCTTCAAGATGGGTGACTGAAAAAAAAACTCATTTCCCAACTGAGGATGCTCCACAAGCTGTCTTATTGTCTCAGAGCACCTTGAGCAGGGGAAGGAAGAGGAAATACAACCACAGAAGTGCACAGAAGCCAACACAATCAACCCCAGGGTTGGGGAATCCCTCCTCATATATATACACGTGTGCATACGTATATATATCCACATTAGTCACTGCTATGGCAACTAAGACAACAAAGATACCCTTTTAAAGGCCCTGTGGTAAGGAGGAAAAATATTTTGCTATATATATCGTTGCCTATTGACGTCACAAAAATAATTTGAAATAAACTAACCTTTAAGTTTCGATCACACTGGTCCTTGTTTCTCCTCTGTAGATATTGAAATAATGCTCACATCACAATGAGCATCTGTTACCTTCCATGGAAAAAGTAACTGGAGAGAGCTGAGCTAGAAAGTTTTCTATCAAGCCCTCTCCCACACCCTCACTGAAAGAACACAAAAAAACCCCTTTCTTAAAACCTATGGAGCACTGTATCCTGAGGGTGTGATTTAGCCCTTCAGGCAAAGTCCATGCTGCCATCAGAGGGGAATTGCTAATTCGGGTAATTAGAGAAAATTAGCAAACTGAGGTCAGCTGTGACAATTAACTCAGCTGAGTATTTAAAGAGTTTGTTGGAGAAAGGCAAGCTGATAGAACTGAATCTGAACTGAGGGATAAAACTCAAACATTCCATGTCAAAGTGATTTTAGGAAGTTTCCACAGCCAAGGCTGTGGGTCTGGGCAACCCCATCTCTTGGTGTATGCACCACCATGTGCAGAGGGCCTTTATCATTACTTGTGCTCCCTGCACAAATGTCATCAGTGCAATGAATTTATTAGTAGCACTAATAAATAAGTTTCTGCTATATGTCCAAGAAATCAAGGTAAATGGAGTTAAAAGCCAAAGGGGATGGGGAATTCAGGACATTGGTTTGTGCTGGACTGTATCAATACCCCCCTACTAACGTCTAAGTCCAACAAACCATGCAGTGGAGCATCAGCCCCTCAGGGGAGTAGGCTGGATGTTGGTGATGGTTCACATGTGTGAGGCATGGGGGCATCTTTGGCATGGGACAGCCCTGCAGTTCCTTCCCCAGTGCTCAGAATCAACAAATGCAACATCTCCCAGCCCTTGGCTAGTGGGAGAAGGTAACAAACACATTTCAACTTGCTGTGTTCCTACCCAAAATTATCCACTTAGCTCCCCTTGAGGAGATCCAGGGGAGCTCCTTAAAGTCACATTTGGTTCAGGGTGTTTTTTAGCTGGCTTGAAGGATGCTCATCTGCCTGCATGCTCAACCAGAGCTCTGCAGAGTAGGCTGAGATGTTCTCAGCACACGAGAAACACCATACTCCTCTCAAAAACACCATAGAGATTTCAAAGCAACAGAACTTATTAGAGGTTATTTGATGGCAGATATCTCTTACTCAATATGGTGGGTTTGAACAGATATAGCAAAGGCAATGAGTCACTCGAGCATTGTGGGCCGTTAGATACTATTAAGTCATCTGCAATCCCATGGTGAACCCATTTGCAATGTGCTATTACATGGCCACTTGATGTGTTGATGTGGATTTGGGCCTGCTCTCCTCCTCATTTGTTTTTGTGTTTTTTTGGTTTTTTGTTTTTTTTTTTTTTTTTTTGGTAAGCCGAGCTACAGTCTCCAAATAAGAGCCAACACAATTCAAGGAGGTTGGAGTTGGTCTTCGGAAGGAGAACTGACAACCCCCTCTGTTTTTAGAGGCTTGGAAAGCTGCCTTCACACATCCTCTGCCAAGTCTCTGGTTTTCCATAACCTGTGGAATTGCTGCAGTTCTCACCCCTCCTGCACAGGGACTCCCAGAGCTTGATCAGCTTCTGTGCCGGGGAGAAGCCCATGCACAGCAGAGCAGTGCACAGGGAGGTACAGGTACTGCCCCGGGAGATCCAGAGTGCAGTCAGATGCACACTGGGCTATTCTCCCATCTCCTGTCACTGTCCAAATTCTTTCGCAGCCTCTTGTGCCATCAGCCCCTTCAGCTCGCCCCTACTACAACTTCCTGAGGTAGCTGGCCTAGTGCTGCCTTCTGTGGCTCAGCCTGCAGGCCTCTACCTTGCGGACTTGCAGCAAAGACACAATGGAAGAGATTTTTAACTTTTGTCATCATCCAGTTTTTCTATATTTTCCCCCATGACAGAGAAAGACAGCCAGGCATCTTTCTGAAGACCTCAACCCTAACATTTCTCATCTGCCTATGCCTTTACCAGCTTAAGAAGACAACAAACAGATAAAGATATAGTCTTCTCCAGCCCTGATTTGTGGAGTCTTTCAGAGAAGCACCTCCACCATGCACCATCCCTCATCCTTTTCCCAGGAAATACCTCCCTTTGCTTTTTTCCTCTCCTTCCATTCCTAACTCTCCTTCACAGGAGATCACACGGACATCCAAAAGCTCTTCTCCCTCCTTCTTCCTCCTTTTATTAATGCCACATGCCACCCCTTCCCACCACCCTAATCAGGGCTAGATGGGATGTGCCAGGAAGGGCCCTGCACTTCCCTTCCAAAGAGGGAGCCGCCCTTGTCAAGGGCTGCCATTACTGTTAGAAGGAGATGTAGCTGAAAAAGGTCTATCTAAAGACTATGCAAGTTCTAGATGGTTGCTGAAGACCGGAATAATACAAAAAGGCTGTAGTCAGTAGCTGAACAAAGCAGGTGGGTGTTTTATCAAGGCTGAAAAATATGCAAATTTTGTATAGTACCCCACGCCGTACCTAAAAAGTTATAGGATCACTGTGGCACAAGTCAGCCTTATGTCTGACAGTTGCTGGTTCTGAGGTACTTCATCTGCTTGGCAGAGTGATGCTCTGATACCACAGGCCAGAAAGCAGAGGAATGCCTTTCTCTACCCACAAAGAAGAAACATATAAGCAATAGGCTCTCAAGCAGAGATTGCACAAAAAAGGGCTGGCCGCAGAATAAATTACAACTGATCTCAAGCTGAAGATTGAAACAGGTTGCTTTGAAGATGCCTGTCAAAGCCCTTGGGTGCAGACCCAATTGTGGTTAAGATACAATGAGAGTCAACTTCAGTAGATTAGAAAGACCTACATGGATGATGGATGAGCCCTGAAGACATCACAACCAGCAAACTTTGAACAGCTCCCCTTGACTGAAAGGCACAACGGGTGAGAACTGGACAGGTTCAGTCTGGGAACCAATCAGGGAACAGAGGGACTAATTGGCTTCTAAAAATACAAGAAGATGAAGCCCTCTGCTCCCTCATCTTAAAGCATTAGATATTTAACAGAAGGATTACCTAGAAACCTTTCATGATATAGCTTATACTAATTCTGGTTTGTTTGGGTTTTTTTTATCTTGGGTGTGTCAGCAAGGTCTTGGCAGGCTATGGGAAAATAACATGGTGCCTATAAGATTTTGAGGGTGTCACAGATCAGTAACCTCTGTCAAGGTCTTTTACAGTCATTCAGGAATGATCCCATCTCTTTCATCTTAGGGAATCCACCAGTTTCCCCCACTTGCTTGACTTTCTTCCTTTTGGTGTTTGTCCTGCAAAACACAACACCGCTGCCATGTTCCTTCACTGGAGCTTCACCAAGACTGGACCTTCTCAGTGGAGCTTTGCCAGATAGGTCACAAGTTATGCATTGTTATGCCATGGAGGAAATATCATGTAATGTGATGCTGAGGACCTGACATAAAGGTGAGGCACTTTAATAAGGTTGATTTATAAGATCCAGGTAAAGCTCCACAAAACAGAGTCCTCCTGGGTGGGTGTCAGTTGAGTTGGCCAGATCCTCAGTGGATATAAACTGTCATACTTTCATGCAAATCATCTAGAAAAATGATACCATGGTTGGCAAGCTGCTAAGGTAACAAATATACCACAGGGCAATGCCAGCTAACTCTGGATATGGGACCAGTCCATTAGCTGTACTGGTAGTATCAGCTTATGGGAACATATTTGTGGCTCTGGTAAACCTGGAAAAAATAACATTTCCATGGGTTTGATGAGAAGTGAAACATTTGATGCTTTGGTCTCAAATTTTCTGCTGTCTTCCACAAGAAACAAAGGGCAACACAAAAGCCCTTCTCCTTTTTCCCCCTTTCGGGGCAAATGTAGGAAAATGTGTTATCTGTGGAATTTCAGAATGTGTTCTTTAATGCAAAACACCAAAACCACCAGAAATAACATTCTCCTGGAAAATGTAAGATTTAACTTTGCCCAAAGCCAAAATTGCATACTGATTGCTATTCATCATTCTGCTCCCCTCCTATGTACTCTATACACCTCCAAAAACCTTTCCATGGCAGTCAAGGTTCAAGGAGCAGCTGGATGAAGTCACTCCTTCCAAAACAGGTATTCCCCACGCCTGTGTTCAGAAACAGCCTTCTCCAGAAGAGACTGGTCAGATGTTCTTTGTTGATACCCAGTCTCCCAGGATCTTCAGCGCACACATCCAGGAACCTAGACATCGGCTAGGATAACATTTTCTGTCAGACTTGTCAGGATATGGTTTTTTTCCAAGTTACCAGTGGATGCATGGAACATGAGCATAAGTCCACAGCCCTTGTGCTGTTTGTAAAGCCCCTATGACCTACCATATCTATATCTGTCTGCAGGAGAAGCCACCAAAGGAGGATGGTCCAGTACTGGAGTTGTGAAAGCTTCTACAGACCTCGAGGAAACCAGAATGTGATCAGGTGCTTCTCCTCATCCAGCTGCAGGAAAATTCAAAGGGCAGGTGTGCATAAGGGCTTTCTCTACCAGCTTCCACCAGCAGTGCTTTGCTTTGTCTCTCTCTCCCTCCACTTCAATGTTTAGAAAATGGGAGCAGGAACATCTCCCTCCCTTTAAGGAGATCAGATTAACTAGGCCTCTCTCCTCATATCTTAAGTCTTATTCACCACTCAGAACAGATTCCTACAGGTATCTCTGAAGCTTCTGCCTCAAGGAGGATCATACGCAGCTTTATAGGTGTGTCCTAGATCATTTATATTTATTTCATGGAGGTCAGGAAGCAGTCCTTTCTCCAGTGGTCCCAAACAGCAGGGTTATGTGAGCTAAGCACAACAGGACACCACAAAGGGCTGCCAAGGCCCAATTTATTGAGAATACATTATTTCTGCACCCCTGTGACTCTGGGATCCAGCACATTCACAGGGGAACCAGAGACATTCTGTATTGCTCTGGGTTCGGTTGTCCTCCTGGTGCTCAGCACCAGCTGAGGACAGGTCTGTGCATCCCTTTGCTCTCTTCTCCCTGTGTTTAGTCCTAGGCCAACTCAAACACCCATTGTGCTGGAGAGCAAGTCACCTATGACACAGGACCCTTATTTGTGAGCTGGAGGAGAACTGAAGACACGAGTCTGCCAGAGCATCTGTAGAACATGCTGGTGGCAGATGGTATATAAACATTTGTTTTCTTCTAACGGAGGGAAAACAGTTGGGAAAGCAAAAGTTTATTCATTTTTTGCAAAAATTTAAGTTAATAAAAGAAAAAAAAAAAAAAGAAAAAGTCAACAATGTTCTGAAATTCTTTTTGATAAACAGGATTTTGTCTTAAGAAAAAAAAAAGGGGACTTGGCAGGGCCAAAGGCTGCTATTTTTCATTAGGACAAAATGATGGTATGGCAGGAATGCAGGACAGAGGGGTGCAGATGTGTGAAAGCATTTAGGAAAAGACACCCAGGGATTAGAGAAGTGCCTGTTCCCAAAATGGGTTGAGCTGAGGTAAAGGAAACCTTTGGGATAGGAAGATAGTAACCCCCCCACACTTCCCTCCAGCCCCCTTTTATAGTGGATATAAACAGTTTTACGGTATTTCCACCAAACAAAAGAAGAAAAAAACCCAGCCCTACAAAGGTTTCTGCAACACACACATGTTCCCCATTAATTAGGAGGACTGCTGTTAACAACACGTTGCGCCAGAGCTGCCAAGAACTGTCAGACGAAGGACAGGGAAGCCCACAGCCGAGGCTCGGCTGCCTCCCGGGGATGGGGGAGGATCCACTGTCCAGCCAGCACCCAGCCCCAACCCCCCCGGCAGGTCAGCCCTGCACCATGGTGGGTACCAGGGGGTACAGTGGGAGGGGGACAAAACACAATGCTCCAGCAGCCCCTGTCCGAGCCCCCCCTTGCTGCCCCCTCTGTAGCTGCATTTTCCACAGAAATCCTCGCTACGTTTGCTTTTGGTTGAGACTCTGGGGCTATTTTTGGCTGGTTTTAAAACATGCTTAGGGGAGGCGCCTTCTGCTTCTATTCACATAAAGGATCTTTATTTTTATGTGTTAAGGGACATGAAAAGAGGAGGGGGAGACAGGGTGACGGGAGAGATGCCTTATGCTTTGATTCAACTACATGCCACTGGCAATCTACATCCAAGCTGCCTTTCCTCCTTAGCAGGCTCCAAAACCACACTGCACTGAAGCAGAGACCACCCCCAGTGTCCTGGTATCCTCCAGCCATCACTGGGATGGAGTGCTGAGCATCTCTCACCTTTGCACCTCCTTGCAGCCACTTCAAGGGTTGGGAGCAGCTTTGTCCTTCTCCTACCAGATCTCCTCAACTCCCTTGTGAACTCCACACTTCAAGCACCCCAGTTTGGATTCTCCACTGGACGTGGCCATGGTTGCCTACTGTCCCACGTACACAGGACTGACTTACACTGGGATGAAAGCAAGGTCCTGGAACTATTTTTTCCTCTTTAAACAAATGCAGGAAATAATGCTGCAACAACACAGCCAAGTTCATTGCAGCACTTTGAGGATAGGCGGATGATCTTTCCTCAAACTCACCTACTCATGGGCACCAAGACATGCCCAAGAGGCCGGCCCATCAGCAAGCATCAAGACACTTGTCTCCAAGCAGCCAGCCTAGGATCCCTTGCGAGGACACTGAGGATGAGAGACGCCAGCTAGCGTGGTCTTCTCACGTCTCCTGGACTCGTTGGAGGTTGGTGATGATGTGCTTGTTTTGGATCTGCCTTTTTGTACTCTTTAGGAAGCTGACAGGGATTAGTCTCTCCATCCTGTCCCACCTCAGTGAGTCATTAGAATTTACTCACCATCCTTCATCTCTCAATCTGGGCACCCTGAGAAGTTGCACGTATACGTGCTGAGATCTTGATGACCTGATAATCGAGGGGCTTTCTTGCAGCCTTTCTGCTGCTGCCTTCATGCCAGACACGTGCTTTGGCTTTGCTCAGACCAGGGAGCAGTCAGAGAGGGGAAAGCTGACAACCACTGTCCTTTTCAGTAACAGCTCCACAGATGCTCCCGAGCTGGTGGTGTTTCTGTACAAACTCCAGCCCTCTCTGTACTGGGACACTGGACTCTATGGTTCTGTAACTACATTTCTGAAACTGGGCCAAGCAAAACATCTGAAGCACAATGTTCATCTGTGGTAATAAAGTTTGGGATACTGGGCCACTTTGCCATCTTTTACCCCTTCCTCACAGCCCCCTAAAATGCTGCTTTTGAGAACTGCAACCCTGTGGTTTTGTGAGGCTTTATAGCTACAGTGATGTCTGTGGTTTTTAGGCCAAAAAACTACCATACAGTCAACACCATCTCTACAAATACCGCACAAGTTACTCCTGGTAGCTGTCATCCAAAACACCTCTGACTTGGAAGGGATGTCCTTTCAGACATGCAGCTAACTACCCTGGTCTGGATTTTCAAGAGCAGGTAAAGATATGAGTGGGTTCTGCCAGATACGGACTAGAAACATAAGGACTCCTGGAGGACCACAGCAGACTGGACATTCTTGCCAGGGTGTGACTGAACAGGAGTCATTGAGCAGTGTGAATGTAGGACTGCTGGATCTTAGTGCACAGTGGGAGAGCTCCTAGGATCACCCACTGTGAGCCATGTGAGATAAGGGGATTGCTCCAACTGAACTCCAAAAGGGCACTGCAGTGCCGTTTTGCAGAACATGTACTAAGGTTTTTGATTAAAATACTTCAGTTTGGGATAGTTTTTCCTTTGGAAAACATAAATAATTTCTGTTGAAAGGTGACCGTTTCCCTCATCTTTTTGTTAAAATAAATAAATAACTATTTTTTGGTTTTTAGAGAGAAAAAAGCAGCCTATAAGAAAACTTTCAAATACATCTTCGAGTACCCCTTCTAATGACATTTGAAAAATCTAATTTACCATTTGGGACACGTTGACAATAGTAACAGTTTGACGTCTGTCTTGTTTCAATCCTGCAGGGTTGGGGGGGGAGGTTTGGCAGAAAGTGCTATTGTCATGTGGGAGTCTCAGAAATGAGTTGTCTCCTGGCTAATACTCTTCCACTGCAATGGTAAGTCAAACAGGCCAGTAGCCACGGCAACAGCCCAGAATCCTCGACTATCGCTATGGTTATTTCGCATCGCCTCGGGGCTACCCCAGTTCATCCTGCTATCTCTCAAGACATTATTTCATAGTGATTTCATCAAATGAGTGCAATTTGATATATGAATAACACCCACACTGAGTTGCACAGGGATCATATTAACTGAGCTTCTGCCTGAAAATGTAAAGTCAAGATAAAACAATACCACGGTTTTAAAATAAATGCACAGGGATGAGCTATAGGTGCCAAATGGCCATGTGGCTTCTCTCCTTCCCCTCACCTACAGTACATATCCTCCTGAGCAAGGTTTTGGGGAGAAAGGCATGGGACCCAGCATCCTTAGTCCCACATCTCTCACTACCAGGGAAAGCAAGGGCTGCCCTGGGTGAAGGCATGATGTGTGAACACAGCCTGAAAAAAGAGGAGTGAGAAGGAGCAGAAGGGGTCTGTGACTCCTCCATCAGCTCTCCCCCCTTTAAAAAACCTTCCAACTTACAAAACATCATCATTTGATGGACATAATTTGAAGATGTCACAAAATGCTGCCAGCCTTGCACACACACTTAGTTCAGGTTGCCTTTCCTCCCCCTCTACTTCGCCCTAGGTAGACCACATCTGGAGTATTGTGTCCAGTTCTGCTCTCCTCAGTTCAAGAGGGACAGGGAAATACTAGAAAGAGTGCAACAGAGAGTACAAGGATAATTGAGGGACTGGAACATCTGTCTGGGGCTGTTCAGTCTGGAGAAGACTGAGCAACAATCTTATGAATGTTTACAAGCATCTAAAGGGTGGGCGTCAAGTAGAAGGGGACAATCTCTTTTCAGTGGCGCCCAGTGATAAGACAAGGGACAACAGTCACAAACTGGAATACAAGAAATTCCACCTCAACATGAGGAGAAACTTCATTCCTGTGAAGGTAATGTAGCCTGGAACAGGCTGTCTGCAGAGGCTGTGGAATCTCCTTCTCTGGAGACTTTCAAAACATACCTTGGAAGTGGTTCCTGTGGGGTCTGCCCTGGGCAACTGGGCTTGATGACCTCCAGAGGTCCCTTCCAACTCCTTTCATTCTATGTATGATTCCATGAACCCTTCATTGTGAGACAATGGAAATAAAGGAGAGATAACCATGGCCATAGCTGGTGAGGCAACAGAGACCAGGAACAAAATGACAAAAAGAGCCCAAGGTTCCCAGAACACCATATCTCAATGACTCATTGATATGATCTCAATCATCTCTCAAGAAGCTTGCATACAGCACTTCTGGTCTCCAACCAGAGTTTGCTCTCCTACCTGACTGTAGTACAGGTGCCCAAGAAAGCCTGAGCTGGTGCTTTATGCCAGTGCTGCATGGCTGGTTAAACAACAGGAGATTCCTGATTTGTCTGCTCTCTCCATTTGTATGGTCATTCATCACTTCTTTAAAAATGTAGACCAGGTTTCCCCACAGCAAACCTTTGGAGGACCAGGTATCCTCCTCTGGTGCCAAATTACATCATCTGACCGCAATAACTGTACCAAGAAAGCCAAAAAACCCAAACAACCAAAAAACCCAACAATAGCAAGTTCAAAGGAGGAGGAGCCGGACCCACTTTTTTTCAGGGAACTGAATAATGAGGTATTCTGCAAAGTCAAATCCTTTAAAATGTTTCTGGTTTCAGAAATATTTTTAAAAGCCCACTGTTCCTGGTGCTTTCCAGAGTTGTCAGAATTCCTTCAAAAGCCCACTCAAGGTTAAAGAAGAAAAAATGTTATTCTAATTGGACAAAGTACTTTGTGCTCTTTTATTACAATTGGAAATAAAGTTGTAAAAGGAGAGCTAGAAAACCAGAAAGACTGTAGTTTATCTTCTGTTAATTTCTTGCTCTTTTGTGAATTAGGATTCTTTTTTCTGAGGTGTTGCTCCTCCTGAGAGGAGCTTCAAAGCCACTTCCAAAAGCCCCATTGTTTCCTTACTACTGTAGGGAACTCTATATGAACTCTACTGCCTTGTGTGGGCAGCTTGAGGATACACAGTGCAGTGATTTTTCTACCTAAGATCATAGTTTCTTTTAGGAAGCCACAGAAATTGCAACTAGATAATTGCTTTATGAATATACTAATTCACAAAATCCCAGTGTGGTGGAGGTTTGAGGAGACCTCTGGAGTTCCAACCCTCCTGCTAAAGCACAGGGTGGCCCAGTGCAGGTTACCTAGGACTGCAGTGTCCAGGTGGGTTTGGAATCTCTCCAGAGAAGGAGACTCCACAACTTCTCTGGGCAACCTGGGCCAGGCTCTGCCACTTACACAGCAAGTAAGTTTCTCCTCCTGCTCAGATGGAATCTCCTGGGTTCCTGTTTGTGGCCACTGCCACTTGTCCCGTTGCTGGGCACTACTGACAAGAGTCTGGCCCCATCCTCTTACCCCCTGCCCTTTAGCTATTTATCAGCATTGATCAGATCTCCTTTGTCTTCTCTCCTCTAAACAGTGCCAGGTCTCTCAGCCTTTCCTGAGCAGAGATGCTCCAGGCCCCTTATAATCTTTGTAGCCTCCACTGGACTCTCACCAGTAGCTCCCTGTCTCTCTTGAACTGGGCTCAACTGGGGAGCCCAGCACTGGACACACTACTCAAAGCAGAGGGGGATTTTATACCTTTGGATTATTTCTTTGTTCACGCGCTTTCAGTTCAGTTTTAGCTACTGCAGTTTCCCCCATAACACCTTCCCGTGCTCACAGTCATGTGAAGGGTCACAGCTGGCCAGGGAACAGTGTGACTTCTGATTATTTATCTCTTTGACTGACCTGAACAACCTGTCGGGTTGTTTTCAAAAGGCTGATTTCTCAGCAGCTACGACGTCGGGGTTTTTTGTGTTCCATGTCCTTTCTGTGGTTGCCTTATTTCCCTGCCTGCTCATTAGTGAAGATGTTAATTCAGAGCAGAGCTGGCGATGGTCCCCAGCCACCCCAGGGGGTTCCTCCAGCAGTACGCAGGCAGCAGTAGGCTCTGTCTGTCAGTCTGTCCAAGGCACTGGTCGCTTGCTCAAGCCAAGCAGGGATGTCACATTGTGCCAAGTCATGCCATGAAATAACAGTAGAAATAACTTAGCATTTTAAATCCCCCAGGGCAGCCACCGCTGCAGGCTGGATGCTCAGAAAACAGACACTGAAGCATCAGGAAAGGTGCTGGGGTCTCTTGGCTTGTGTGGGAGCAAAACGGTTTGACATCGAACTGAAGAACAAAAGAAGTGCTTGAGCCAGGTTCAGCATAAGCCATTTTAGGCACCTCACTGATCTGTCTAATTAAGGATCTCACTTAAGTAGGAGAACAATATAATTCTTCAGCTGTCAGGAGGAATGCCCAAGGGTCATCTGAATCCTGAGGGTCTGAATGATCAACTTTTTAAGAGCACCTCTCTCTCTTTTTATAGGGATCCTTGGGCATTTTGTGACATGCACAACAAATCCAGGATGAATATGTACTACTTAGAATACTTTAGGCATTTTAATAGATCAGAAAAATTATTAACATAAGGATATGGCCATAACCTTCAATATGCTGCTGCTACAAGCAGCATCCCATGGAAACACAGAGCCATTGTAAAAGGAATACATGACAGTAAGTAGTAAAACGGAAAAGAAATGTAGCTTGGATCGAACCCCAAAAATTCCTATACAATAGAATTTTTCCCCTCAAATTTTTCCAAAGTCTATAGGGTTTCAAGCAAAGCGGGTACTCTTGAAAAGGAATTTTCTGGTAGCAAACTGTTTCTGTAAAAACATGTACAGAGCTCTCCCAGGGATTGGGATGATTCAGTGCTGCTGGAAATGTTTAGTAGTTATCTGTAGTGAGATGGCAATATTTGGATTATTTAGACTTCTTGTGAGTATGGATCATTACAAATAGCTCATTATGGAGCATATAAAATGAGGTGGTAACTGGATAACTAGACGACAAATTATTTTCACTAAACGTAAGTGCAAAACAGTCTATACTGGAAAATGATAAATTAAACCATGCATGTGCCCTGAATTCACTGTAATGCCTCATGGGGGGCTGGGTGTGTGTGGGGGAAATCTAGGTTAAAAAATGGGCAACTAAACAAAGACATATGTTCAATATGCATCACAGATCAGAAAGGCAATGAGATGTTGGAAATACTGCAACAATAGCTTTTCTCAGGCTGGAGCTGCCAGCTGAGACTGAGAAACACAGACACTTCTTTTGCCCTGATAAATCCTTGTCAAGATCCACCTCTCCTGACACTGCACTTAGACACTGTCAGTGACATGCCAGAAGAAGTGTCGCTTTGATTTCCATGCTGCCATGTGTGGCACTGGAAAGTCATCTGATAATAGAAGGGTTTCTGTGGGAAGGGACCTTTCAGGCTCATTTAGTCCAACCCCTCTGCAGTGAGTGGGGACAACTTCAACTAGAGCAGGTTGCTCAATTCATCCCTGTTCTGAACACCCCATGCTGCTCCTCCAGCTGCCCATCCAGTCTGCTCTGCAAACAGCCAGGTACTCACTCATGGATGATAACCTGGGTGTCCAACCACCTCTGCCCAAGCCTCCTGAATCCCTGGTGTGCTCTACTGGCCTTTGTAAGGAACGGGTGCAGAGGTGACCCTTGGAGCAGGGGAGGGTTTGCCCCTGAGGAGGCAGCACTGCATGCTTCTACTAGAGACAGATGCCATCCATATTGCTGGGGAGCAAGGGGAGAGGTGGCTCCTCCAAAACCAGACCAAGCTAACAGAAAACCTCCTGATCTTTCACCTCCAGGCCTCCTTGCCAGGTACCCCTCTGGTTTGCCTAGCCAGAGGGAGGGCAGTGCAGGCAGCAGCGGCTGCCTGAGGGACACACTGGACAGTGAGGGGACAGGGTTAGCCAGCCCTGAGATGCATGCGTGGCTCTGGCCCGGCACTTCGTCTGTGCAGGAGGGGGGCCGGCGGCGGCGGGTGAGCTAAGTCAGAGCATAGCCAAGTGAGAATGTTCTGGCAGCCCTTCCTGGCGGCCCAAGCAAAGTTATTTATCACTTTGTGCATTTTCTTTCTCATCTGCGTACAGCCGGCTCCAATGGCTCAGCTTGCGTTTTGCCTTCTAGAGCCAAGCCAGTCCCTTGGCTGCGCTCAGTCTTGGCTGTCCATTCACGCCTTCTGTCTCCTCCAGCTCTGCTTGGAGCAGCACAGGATCCCAAAGCAGGGGTAGGTGTCTACAGCCAAGGAAGAGGTGGAAGCATCAGCCACCTACACCAATGGCAAAGAGCATATATGCCCCCTGGGTGGGCCAACACCGATTGCTGTGGCCAAGCAGTCACGCGCTGTTGTTCCCACTGCTCCCAGGCAGCCTCTGCTGGGGAGCTCCAGTGCCTGCCGGCGGCTCGGAAACAGTTCCTTTCATTTATTTTAGGGATTGCGCCTTCACACCGATTTTTTCCAAATTGGCGGATGTAACAACACTGAATTTACAGCAAATTTTTCCAGCTCTATGGCCTCTTTTCCATACTGCTGGTGTGTTTTGCCAAAATGTCTTAACATGGGCGTCTAAATCAGGCTTGCAAATAATACCAGCTGCATTCAGATATTTATAAGGCTGATGACTGCTCTCGGTAAGGGCACACCACACTCTCCCAAATGCTGAATGCTACAAAAGCAGATCAATACTAACCTTATCAAGTCCCACATCTCCAGAGGTCTAAGCTATAGTCTGTCCTAGGTTTCAGGACTTGTCCTGAAGGTAGTACCCCTGAATTCTGCTGTCATTCCTCTCCTCCTCCCCAAGCTGCCCTTGCAGTTTTGTCTGGGGTTGACAGGTTCAGCAGCAAAACCCTCCTAGTGAACAGCAAGACATTTGACCTTGCCAAGCTTTGGGCAACTTATTTATGGAATTACATTTTTCTACTGGATGCCACACTGTAGAAGTCAGTAGGTAATTCCCAGCTATGCAAGGCCAGAGCCCGATTACCTTCTACCCAGCTTGGACCCAGCAGGGCAAAACCCTCTCTCATTTTGATCTGACACTTTTTCTGACGGCAGGACATGAATCAGGACAAAGAAGGGCTGAAGAGGCAGCTGCTCTGCAGCAGATTCCCAGAAGCACGTATGACAACAGTGTGCAGAATAGCAGCTTCCCGTGATGAGCCCCTAATCTGCACATTCTGAGAACTTTCCAACATTGGGCTGCAATTACTCAGATTTGGTATCTGCCTGAAGGTAGAAGAGGAAAATGAGTAAAATCCCTTCAAACCTTCTGAAACAAGAAGAGAATGAAGAATTGCATTTTCTTATTTTAAGATAAATTCCATTTTTTTCTCTCTAAAATGCCACATCAAACTGCCTGAAGTCTGAAGCTTGGTGTGGGTATAGCTCTCACTACAGACCAGCTCCAAAGCGAGCTGAGGTGAACAACTGTGTCTCCTTTGATTTTGCCTGTCTCTGAAGACAACCCTACAGGTAGGCAAACAAATAATAGAGAAATTCATTTGGAGCAGTTATGCCTATTTTCTACTTGGGAGTTGCCTGGGAACAGGCTCAGATTGTTTGCAATGTGTCTAGGGTTTGGATGTATTCACCAAAGCCCAGCTTTGCTCCATCCTCCTCAATTTTTATTTTAGAACCTTGCTCCATGAATAATCTCCTCAAAGAAAATACCCACCAGCAGAAGAAAGGACATCTTTAGGTAAAGAATTTGTAACTAACTCATTTCTACTTTTTTTTTTTTTTTTTAAGAGCTGGGTCACAAGCAGATGATTTGTCAGTATTATGCATCCTTCATGTGCACCCTAGGACACCTGAGGTCCGGAAAGCTGCCAACCTTTTGGTGCCTCCTGTGAGGGCACTTGAGGTGCAGAACTGCTGCCTTCCCACCCAGCAAAGCCTTTAGTGGACTGACCTCCACATCTTCCTGCAGCCCCAGCCTCTGGGCCATCCTTTCTATTGGCACTGGAACTCCAAGGTCTTTGTTTTGTTAAATTCTGCCTCAAGTGGTTTCATTCTCTTTTCTTGCTGGAGGAAGACTTAGAAAAACAAAACATCTTAGCAATGTGACTATTGACAATTAATGACAAAAACTCTAAAACAGGAAGGTCATTTCTTGAGGAGGCAGACTGGTATTATTTTGAATGAAGGAAAGAGTGCAAAGATCTTGCAATATTTGCTGTAAATGGGTTGTTATGGTGAACATTCCTGTCAACAAGTTCATTAGCTCAGAGATCCACTAGTGAACAGAGACAAAAAAATATGTTGAAAAATTCAAGAATACATTAATGGACAATATTTTGCAATCTTTGTCTAGCTCTACTTCTTGATGAGAATTAGTAACTACTCCAGGCCAGATTCAAATAGTCTTACTCATGAAGAGCAGCACCATGTTTTATGAGTAACCCCAGTGATATTTAGGGCTGTTTTTTGCAGTAAGATTGGAATCAAAGAAAGACAGTGGGAGGTATGGGCTGAATCACCTTGATTAATAGGTGTTAAGATTGTCGGGTTGAGACACATCTATATAAATAAACATAATGTGAAGAGAGATGTTTGGATTGACAGGCATCTGAAGGAATTTATAAACATCTTTTTGCAACATACAGCAGACTCCTCGTTTAGCAGAAGAGGACAACACCCAAAAGTTACTTAACATCAGGAAAAGAGGAATTTGCACCTTCTGAAACAATAGAAGACCAGGCCATTTTGTGGGTTTTACTCTCAACAGTTCTGGCTGCCACCCATGGTGTTACATAAGGTCTACACTGCTCTTCTTAGAGGTGATGGATGAAGTTTTCAGAGCTGCCCAAACACCTTGAAAGCATATGGTCCATTCTGCAAAATAATAGGGTCCTTGGGATTCTAAATCCCATTGAATTTCAGCACTTCTGGGAACCATCTCATTAGCTTCTAAACCGGTATGCATTTTCCAGCTTATTATCCTTCCCATTTCATTTTATCCCAGGACTCTAACCATCACCATACATCAACAATAAGATAATCAAAACACAGTATTAAGAATCCAAAGCACGACTGTGCCCAACTGCTCTGTCAAATGCCTTCAAGACCCATCATAGACCTGACATTATCAGTGAATAAGGAAGGAACCAGTTTGAAGCTCGCTGATGTAAAGGGAAGTCCACTCATTTCTATGGACTTCAGCAAGGCTTGAATCAAGCCCTGGAAGAATAAGGATGACATAAAAATAACATGACGTCTGCCAAATTCGCCAGTATGCTCTGATGTTTTGCCCGGCCCAATGATGCAAAGCAGATGGAGCGTCCTGACAATCCTGGCCCACTTCAATCACTTCTCTCCACGTAGTTTTCATCAGGCGTTTTATTCATGGCATAAATACATTTATCTCATTAGTGCTTCTGCTGCAGTATTTCAGGAGAAAGATCACTGCTTTTGAGCTCTATCAGAGTAAAAATGTTCATCTTTTATCACTTGGTGACTACTGATTTTCAACGAAGGTTTTGATGACTTATTAGCAAGTTTCTAAGTTTTGCTGCACTTACGAGGAGCTTGGAATTAATTGGGTTTAGCTCTTGGTCTGACACGCTGCTTTGGCCGAAAGCAGGCAGCACCATTCAGCAGTTTCACAGCTGCGCCCTCCAATAAGGCATTAGGACAATTATTCTGCAAAATACAAAGCTTCAAATTGCATCAAAGGCATCCCAAGGACTAGCTGTACATTTTGCTGAATCAGCACCAGAGGTGCATTTAAAAAAAAATCTGAGCCCACCATCAAAATCACCCCACTCCGTCTCCACCCTCTCTTGCACAAAAATGGACTAAAATCCTACATACAGGGGGAAATACCTACACTTGAGCATGTTGTGCTCTCGGTGCGTCCGAACACAGAAATGACATTGCCCTGACTAACATTAAATGCCAATAACAAGCAAGAAAGACACAACAGAGACTGGGGTTTTAGTACACACGGTTATGATAAATATAGGCATTAATGCACACTAAAAGCTACTGAATGACTGAGAAGTGGATTGGATGATGTCCCTCAAAATGAAATAATTTATATTTGGCCGGTAATTCATTTCTTCTACGATGTTTTGTTTTTGTTTGGTTTGTTGGGTTTTAGTTTTGTTGGGTTTTTTTGTTTTGTTTTTTTTCCTTGACTCTGCACATATTCCTCATTGCAGAAATAACTTGGGCGATTGCAGCCTGGCTCCAACCTCAAGCCAGCTAACCCAACAGCACTGAAAGGCAAGAGCTGAGTTCCCACAGTCCCACCAGATGCATCTCACTGCTTGGCCAAGAGCTGCTCTTCTCCCCAGCACTGTAGCCTGTCACAGTCACACCGTGCAAGGCTTGAACTAGCTCTGATGAGAGAGTCCGAGAGCCACCCTGCACTCGCCTGCACCCACGTCCCAAGAGTGCTTCCAGAGCATGTCCCCCTCATCAGAGCTGAGAGGGGCTTGAGGTGTTTCCTTCCTGAGGAGACAATCTGGTGTCAGCCACAGCACAGACCATCCACAGGTCCTGGCCTGCAGCGGCACATGTGTGACAATGCTCAAGTGTGCCAAGGGATGAGGGACAACATGCCAATGTGCAAGATCAGGCACAACATTTGTGCGCAAGCCTGGGTTACCTCTGAAAGGAGTATTTAGTTCACTTTATAGAGGTGAAAACTGGATCGTATACAGAAGAACAGGCAAGACATGGCCACACACACTTTGGCCAAAAGGCTGACAGTGAAACTCTACTCCTGGCTGCAGCAAAGGTCCTGCTGGCCTACAAAGGCAAAATTTTAACCCTTTGTATCCAAATCCTCCCTCTGAAGAGAAAGGATTTCAATATTTGTCATATCTCACCTGTTGTGACTCTGGACTATAAGCAGATTTGAAGCAGAAGCTGTCTCTCTGAGCACAGCTGCACCACAGTCAACTCCAAGCCACAGCTCAAGTATTACACACCAGAACTCTTCTTCCTTCAGACTAAACCACAATTTTCCCGTGTCTAATTCTGTCCTATTGCTCTTCACATTACAGCCTGTGGCCACACTTCCCCTCCATGGCATTCTATCTGCTTGAGGAGCGGAAGAAGTAATACAGGATCATGGTTTTGTGCTGCTACATAAAGGCTACAGCAGAGTCAAGATATTGCTGGAAAACAACTAGTGAGACAAAGCCAAGATGTTGATCTTCCTGTTGGGGCACAGTGATGTTCAGATCATGTCCTATCACAGTACATTTTCACTTTGCTGCACCAGTACCTAAACCCAGTCAACCTTAGACAGATTTGGAAGTCCTAGTCTTGAGTACTTCGTACAAGATGCAATGTAGGTGAACAAATGTTTGCAATACAATGGAAAACTCATAAACAGACTAGCAGAAAGTCTCTTTACTATGTGAACGAGCAGACTGTGGGCAAGGAACCAAGATGCAGTACCTCCAAGGAAGCTAACAGCATGGCTGCTACCTCTAGGAACTCACCAATACTGAGGACATCCAGCTGGGAGAGTGATTTCCCATCCAATCTCCTACTGTAATCTCTTTTTTTGGCACCTACTGTGTCTGGTCCCTCCTGGGCCCTGTGGAGAAACAAGAAAAGCTTCAGAAAACATCTCTATGTGATGGCTATGCTGCAGTCTGTTCAATTTGAAAGCAAGTCCTTGGCCCCAGATGTCTCATTGACTCTTGCTTCATGCCCTGGCCCAGCCATATTTATTTATCTTGTTTATTTCTGAAGGCAGAATATATTTTAGATGTTTTGAGTGACCTCGGGTGAAGCAGCCTCCTCCAAGGTTCCCCATCCAGACAGGACTATAAAACAACTGTCCCCTTTTTCCACGAAGATTCTGCCCAGCAGCAGCAAAAGTGCAATCAAGAGATTATTCAAAAGCTCTCTGAAACAGCCAAGGGGTAGATTCAAACAGGCAGAGATGTCAAGACTGTAAAACATGTTTGATGGAGCATTTTACACTGCTTTAAATTTGGAATTCTTTGGACAGCGTCTGAGGGTTTTTTGAGAAACAAACACAACCCTCGTCCCCTGTGCACACAGAAAAAGCTCCTTGACTGCATAGGGAGGCTCTGACCTCGGCTCACTCCTTGACTTTATCAATCATGTTCTATAATCAGTGCAGACTGAATTGCATTTGAAAGTGGTTGGGGGTTTTCTGCCCCATCCCCCCATCTAGGGTATGTAGCTGGGATGTGGCTTTGGAAGGATCTAATGGGAGCTCTTAGCTCTCTAAGATGAGGTGCTATGGTGGCATCTTAATAGAAGGTATGGAGATTTCCTTCCCC
The DNA here is from genome assembly GCA_024611195.1 of Ceyx melanurus. Classification (NCBI taxonomy): domain Eukaryota; kingdom Metazoa; phylum Chordata; class Aves; order Coraciiformes; family Alcedinidae; genus Ceyx; species Ceyx melanurus. Next base: position 121,216 of record JANHGL010023292.1, on the reverse strand, counting down.
TGGGGTAGATTCTCAGCATATTTTGAGGTTTTCTCTTTGCAAATGTATAATGAAAAGGTAGTTTTGCTGTTTCACAGATTCTTTGCATCTTTGACTCTCAGTAATCAAGTGAGAGCTAAAACCACCAGACAGAATAAAACCTCAAAGGGACAGCCCACATTACAATAGCAGGAGTTGGCAAGACACTTGGTGCCAGCGCATCAGGGTAGTTTCCAATCAGCACAGCCCCTTAAATCCTGCAGCTGAAAGGAGCAAACTGCACCATCTCCACTTCCACCTCCAGCTCCATGGTGTTACCAAACCCAAACCTCCACACTGCTGGCTAGAGAAGCCAGCAGCCATATGTCTGGTCGCCATCCCCGTGACATTTTCACAGGAAAACCAAAATAAACTGGCTGGAGACAACAGATGTTTTGACTAATTTTCACAGCTCACCCTCATCTCAGCCTTCCCCTGCACACACATCCACAGCAACTCCGAAATCTTCCTGAGCGTCATCACTCAGCTTGCTCAGCTCTTCATGCCCATGCCCTTGGTACAGCACTTCCCACACTCTCCCTGTGCTCCAGAAACATGCTTTGCTTGAAGTCCATACTCAAGCCTTGCCAGTCGCAAGGAGACTAATGGCATCTCAGTGTTCAATGATTTATCAGCAGCTTGCCCAAACTAGGGATCCCCATCCCCCTGAGTAAAGTGCTCATGGTTTTCATTTGGTGGCAGCTGCCTCAGGTTAGGTATTGCTGTATTTAAATTGCCTGTAGGTTGGTTTCTCTGCTTAGCTCAGTGCACCACATGTTAATGCAAATTAACAACCAATAATTAAAACATGCCCTCTCTATTAAGCCACCACTGTCACTGTCAGTGTGCTTGCCACAGACCTCGAGCAATCCTGCTTAGACCTTGTAGCTTATTATACATCTAGAGATACACAACTACAGTAGACAAAACAAAAACAGATCCAAAACTTCACTTAAAAATCTCCAAAAATCCAAATCTTTATTATGAGTCAAAGAACTTTGACCAATTCCATTGATTTTAAACACATTCTTTGTTACTTCCTCTTAGCTGGAAGCAGATAACGCAGAGGGAAAAGCCCTTCTGATACACTTGTAAGACTGACCTAAGTTGTTCTCACAAGATTTTCAATTTCTCTTTGCATCAGACATGTATCATCTTTGCGCCTTTGTTGGGGGGCAGGACCCAAGTCTTTGAGTAATAAAATCCACAGGGTTATTTTATCCCAATGAAGTTGAAAAATGGGGTAAATCCCTACAGCTTCCTTTAAGGCACTAGAAATGAAACCCTTAACCCATACAGATACTAACAAGTGCAAGGGATCCTGACATGTTTACTAGAGTCGGTCACTGTATAACATCAGCCACCCTTGAAAGAAATGGGTTTTTCACTCAGGTCACTATGAGTGGTACAAGATCATGTGTATATATAAAACAGGACCCTTAAACCACATCTGGTCCCTGTGAGGTCACACCACTGTCTACATTCTATACATGCGGAAAGGTAAGTACACACATAGAAATATAGTTTCAGATGCATTCCTGGACCAAGGTGAAATTTTCACCTTTTCAGATGAGTTTATTGTCCCAAAAACACCAGTGATGTAGTCTTTTTGTTTGGTGTTTCTCGTCACCTTTGCACACATTGTTGCTTCCCAGAAGCACCACCCTCACCTCCAGCACAGCACCCACCTTGGCAGCAGCTCTGCCTTGCGCTGGACCACCGAGTCCCTTGCTGCCAGCAGGGAGGAGACAAATGAGAACCTGCTCAGAGCTGAGGGGACCTGAGCCCATTCCTCAGGTCTGCTGTTTCTCTCTCCCGGGTGGCCACCAATGCAACCTCTGTTCTTCAGCTGTATGGACCAGATAGTTTCTCTCTCTCTCCATTTGTACTGTGCCCACCTAGATGACAAACTCTTCTCTTCCCCACTTACAGCAGCAGATGGAATGAAAATTTAATGTCAGCTGAAGCCCCTTGACTCTATTAATAAAAAACAACTATAATAATAAAGGAGGTTTGCAAATTAGCAACACTTGCTACAAACAGAGATACACCCAATTTAGCACAAATCATCCAGGCTCTTGCAGGCTCAGTGGCTATTTTAATCACTAGTGACTAATGCCTGTGAGGGCTATTCCAGGGTTTGACGTGCCTCAAACACACACACAAAAAAAAAAAAAAAAAAAAAAAAAAGAGAAATCTTGTGGAGTGAAAAAGGAGAGGAAGAGAGGAAGAGGGTGAGTGCAGGAATGATCCAGAGCCAAAGGTTCAGCACCAAAAAGCGTTGGGCTGGTACCACCCATTTCGCTGTCATTGCCACTAAGTTCATGAGCTAATTCCTCCTCTCAGCAACAGCACCAATTCTCTTCTTTTGGTGCAACTCTAAGAAAAACAGACATCTTTGGAACACAAACAAAGGCTACCTGTCTCTTCCTTAGTTATGGAAATGGGGGTCAGCCATTTTATTTTTGAAGTGGAAAGAGATGGAATGCTGCTTGGCACACCACGAGAGAGGAAATCTCTGCTTAAATATTTGACAGGAAGAGAGATGAGATTTAAAAAAAAAAAAGAGGGGGAAAAGAAAAAAGATGAAACAATGCAAAGATGGTGCTGGGGAGAGGGGACTCTTGCTTCACGTGGAAGAAAAGGGCTGCATAGCAAACAATGCCACAGCTCACCTCTGCTGCAGGAACCTCCCAGTCAGACCAACCACTGCTTTCCATCCCAGCTTTTTAAGGACTAAAGGAGTTTTCCTAGTTGAGTAGAGCTGGACCCAGCACTGCAAGGGGGTCTCCCCAGAGCACTGGGAGCAGAGGTGCAGGATCCACAGTTCACTCTGCTGCCCACAGTGCCAGCGGCTGCTGGGTGTTAATGCACAGGGCCGGCTCAGCTACAGCTTCTCATCCCCAGCTACCCCAAATCCTTCTCTGCAAGGCTCTTCTCCATCTACTAATTGCCCAGCCTGTATTCATACTTGAGATTGCCCTGACCCACGTGCAGAACCTTGCACTTGGACTTGTTGAACTTCATAAGGCTCACACAGGCCCACCTCTCCTGCCTATCAAGGTCCCTCTGGATGGCAGCCCTTCCCTCTAGAGTATCAGCACCAGCTCTCAGCTTGGCATCACCAAGAACACCTAAAATTAGAAGCCAATGCTTCAGCTTTCTGTACAGTACTTCATCTGACCAACTAGCAGCATAAAAGCCCTTTACTTGGGTCGTGCCTAGGTAGAAAGCCACCTCTGAGTACCCAAAACCATTTTCTTCAGTTCCTGCTAGTTTCATGACAGCTCAGGAACCCCATGAACTCTCCAGGACTAAGGTGGTAGACATGCAGCAAAGGAAAAAGCCTATTAGACAAATAATGCAAAATGGTAGGACCAGAGTTCCAAAAATGCCACATACCAGTAGCTCCTGTCCTTTGAGGGCCAACTTGCAGCGCAGGTTTTAAAGGGAAGATGTGGGGAGACTGGTTCAAATCCTCCAGCCAGCTTCTCCTCTCCTGAGGCGCTGCAGACACACATATACCTTGTGGCCCTATAAAAACTTTACATTCACTCAGGTCACTGCAGGTTTAGCTTTACAGTGTTGGAGGCTCCAAACAGGACTGATCATAAACAGCTGCTTCTGGTTTTTACTAAGAGGGAAATCTTTTTGGTTTATTGCTTTTGTGGCTACTGAGTGAGCCCCAGCACTGGAAAGCTAGTCATCTCGGTTGCCTTGGACCTATTTCTCAAAGTCTTTTTTTTTTCTTCTCAGTAGATGTTTGTTTACCAATGTGGCTCCAGATTGTTGGCTAAGATTTGTAGACCCCTGGTGTAGCTACAGGAAATATTTCTAAAGCATTCCTTTTCTGAGAAGTCTGCAGCTTAAATAACCAGCTCTTTTCCACGAGGCTCCTGCAGTAGCTAGCTGCACTAGAAATGCTTTCCTCGCCTTTCTCTCTTCTCCACCCCTTTGTCCTCCTAAGACCTATTCTGGAGATAGTAAAGGTATCACCTCTGTGGATGGTGGCAGCTGGGAGATCGTTGAGCAGTGCAGCCAAAGCACGTCCAACTTGTGCTCTTGCAATTCTTCAGCTGTTTCACTTGGCTCTTCCAGTTGTTACTCTCTGTATATTTTTCTTCAGCTGGTGGAGATGACGGGCTGCCTGCATGTGCTTGTGCTTCACACATCAGGCGTGTGCATCCTGATTGACAAGAGGAGGAACTGGAAATTCTGTGGGTGGCCATGGTTGGGAAAGATCACACGTTCACTGATAAGCTCTCCAGGGAAACACAGCCGGTGGGGCGTTCCAGGCTGCAACTTTCCAGGTAATCCTGAGCACAGGGCCTTCCATGGCCACCCTGAGCCCCAGGCAGACCCAGGAGAGCTCAGTGGACTGAGATGCAGTACTTGTGGTTTTATAAAAGGACCCTTTGGAAACTTGCCCTGTATTTGGGTGCGAGGAGACAGCTCCTTGGAAATCTGGTCCTAACAATCATCAGGAATACTGGGAAAATTACTTTTGCTTCTTCTGACTTGTCCAGGTACTGCAAGCTCCAGTTTAGTCATTTAATTGAGGCCTGTGCTCTCCAAGGCAATAAGAAAAAACTCAATTTTCCCCCCTTTTGTGGTTTTTTTGTTTTTTTTTTGTTTTTTGTTTTGGGTTGGTTTGTTTGTTGTTGGTTTTTTTTTATCATCCAGAGATGGAGGGGTTCCACGTACTGAACTGTACCAAAACCAGGAAGCTCCTCCAGCCCTAACAAAGCTGAACTTTCAAAGCTGCTTGGAAACCTAATTCACATTAAACTTTATGGGAACTGGACATCCCAATTCCCTTGGTGGCCTTGCAAAACACAGCTGTAACTAATTGCTGTGCAGAAAGGTTTGGGGAAAAGATTTTGATCTAGAAAAGGAGGGAGAGATTCCAACGCCAAAAAAGCTTTTGCAATAGGTCCTCACACGGTATCCACGGAGCCCCAATTCTGGGCTATCTCTTCAGTGAAGTAAACGGAGCCATTTTACAATAGCTAATCCCCTCTCTGTAACTCTTTGTGCACCTGCAGAGGTTATAAACTAAGTGGGACGAGGAATTTCTTCCGCCGAGTTTCTAGTAATCCCTGCCACTGCAAACTAGGGGGCTGAAAAGCTGAATAAATCAAAACGACTGATGAACAATTCACGCCCAACTCCTTCCCATTGAAGAAATTGTCACATTCCATCAGTGAGGCTGGTAAAACCTGTGACCATCTCAACCCTTATCAAGCCTTAATTTCTTCTTCCTGTTTTGGCAATAATTTAACGTTAAAGGTCACAGAGAGAAATGCTCAGTCAGGAAGCGGAGGAGTTCTGATTTGATAACAACATTATTTAGCCCCACGAAGCCCCACTTGGTATTTTCTCCTCCTTTGTTCCTTTTCAAGATCCCGATCCATCTTCCACTGAAGACAATGGGAGTGTTTCCACTGAATTTAATGAGTCTTGGATCAGGCCCTAAATGTCAGTATTACTCTATTAATATTTATGCTGTTGGAAGTATGTCAGAAAATATACAGGATGTGCAGAGGGGCTGAGTGAGCTGAGAGAGTAATAAATTTTCCTGACTTAGTCAGTTCTTCACAAATCCTTAAAATTTCTAATCTAGCCATGGCAATAATAAAAGAGCAGTATTCTAACCTTCTCCTCTTACTGTACAAACCTTTCTCCACCGTAATCTCTCTGAGTTGGCTCCAGAGCTGAAAAATCATCTGTTGCACCTCCCTATCTAGCTCAAGTATAGTCTCTCTTGCTCTCTCTCTCAGACATATGAAAGAAAATAAAACTGTCATTTTAGAAGTTGCACATTAAGCAGTCAAAATTAAAAGGCTCTCAAAACCAACAAGCTGCATAATTTACGGTTTTTCGAGATCTTTAGCTCAGCAGCCTTCAAAGGGGGGGAGCTGAGGAACTAAACCTGTTACTGCAAGGCAGACTCTCTCAAACATGACAAGTGGCAGCTGCTCCAAGAAGGTTTCTCCATGCATCCTGGAGGGGTTTTCTTCCTCAGGGTTTCCTCTCGATGTGAGGAAAGGGCCAAGTAATGTAGCAACAAGGGGAGCCTGCTGGCTTGCCACGGCAATGCCTGTCACTGCAGGGTGTGTGGCAACCGCAGAGGTCAGAACCTCTTCACGCAGCTGCTCCAACCTCCCTATTGCTGGAGAGGCAATGGGCAAAACAGTCCCAAAGGCCTGGAATTTCTATTTCCCTTGAATAAGTCCCCAGCCGGTCAGATTCCTCCCTGCCTTGCCGCCCCTTCCCAGCGGGCAGTGCTTGCCTGAGTGGGTGGAGGAATGCGGGCAAGCTCGCAGCATAATAGTCCACTGACCACCAGAGCTGTAGAGTAAGGTCACTGGGGAAAAACAGTCATTGAAGAATGCAGCTGAGCTATGCCCAAGCTATGCGGGAGGAGGCTTTGTCTCCTTTGGCATGCTGAGCCCAGCCTGGGCCACAGACAGGATGGCAAGGGGCTGGGAGGCACTGGCAAATGGACAGGAAGTGCTCTAAAGAGATGACCTTGATGGGGTGGCTGCCAGATAGGTTTGTAGGATGTCACCTCCTAAGCCTGCTTATGTACCTACAGGTTGATCTAGAATGAAGTTTAGGGTGAGAGAACATGGAAATTATGTAAAAATGAGCCAGGTAGAACATCAGAGTAATTCAGTCATACTGGTCGTACAATCTGCCTCTAGCACTCAGATTAACTGCAGACTTAAAAATACACTCCAAGAGGCTGAATCACACTATGACTGAAGTGGGAAGACACCTCTCCAGATCATCTTGTTAATTCTACCTTGCTCAAGAAGAGTCACCTAGAGCAGGTTGCCCAGGACAATACAATGAACTTCAAGAGCAAACCGTTCAATGTGCCCAACTGTCTCAACAAAACATCCAGGAGACTTTCAACAGCCGTGAGACACTTGTGCCAGTATCTAGCAGTCACCTCAGGGGAATATCTGCAGACCATGGAAGAAGTGAAAATGAATAAAAGCTCTCATAACCTCCTCTCAAGGGTACCAGAAATAGAACATGAGCACATTTCTATACCCCAGCTTGACACATGAGCCACCTTTATAATCTCTTCAGATCCCCCTTTTTTTCCTCTCTAAATCTTTAGGTCTCCAACCTCCAAAGCACCTTCTTAAGAACACACCAGAAGAAGAACATGGGCTAGCCTGGGAAGGGTGGCAATGTGGGAAAACCAGCCAGCAAACATGCCTTTGCATATTATTCCATTCATACTTTGCTGATTAACGCCCCCCCCCCCACCTCAAATCAGCATCCTTACCCTCAAGATCGACAGACCTCACCATCAGAAGAGCCAGTTTTCTTCCCTCCCCAGCATTCAGCAGCTCAAAGGGTGGTTTTTCTCCTTATGTGACCTGAAACAAGTACACGACACTTTTTTCCAGACGCATTGTTTCGGTTCTTTTTAACTTGCCCTGGGAGTACCTCAGTTTATTAAGTGAGGCAATGTTTGAAGGCAAATGTAGTATCTTTATTGGACCAACTGATCCCGCTGACCTTGCTGCAAACCTCTTCTTGCTCACGATCATAGACAATAACAACTACAGTGGCACTTCTAAGACAAATTAGCTTAGCGAAGCAATCCCACAGTTCTTTGGGAACAGAAATCTCACACAAACCAACTTTTCCTACTGGACCCACAAAAGCACTCTATCAATGGAGCCCTGGATTTGGCAAAACACAAAAAACACCAAACTTGAAAAGCTGCTCTCTTTCTAACCCAGTATCCTGCCTCCAACAGTGACAAAGATGAGATGCTTCAAAAATGCCAGAAAATCCACATCAGGGTGGATTTTCTTTTGTATCTGGATGATCTGTTCCTAGGGGCAGTTTCCTCTGCTCCTGCTCCAGCAGTTCAACTTCTCAGCTTGAGTCTATCAATCCAAACCCTCAAATCCAGAGGATCCATTCCTTGAGGGACATTTTTGTCACTGCAAACATGACAGTCCAGCCCATTTCTCATGTTGCTAAACAGCAGTTTATGCAAACCCAGAATCTAAGGATTGAGGCTAGCATTTTCATCAGAGCATAAAAGATTTCAGACAGCAAAGCTCTCAAGATGCTAGGCAGCTCACATCTATACAGTCCCTTTGAAATTCCCAACAAAACAGCTTTTGCAACATTACTTATAATTTCTGGGAGTATAGCAGAGCAATCAGCTCCGCAGCGCCTTCGGACGGCTGTTTTATCACTCTGGTGATGGGTGAAAGGGCAGGAAGCAGAGGGACAGGATGGAATTTGGAGCGTGACCCAAGTCCTGCCAGGACACGGGAGGAACTCTTTCCGAAAATAAAAATAAAAAAAAATAAAGAGAGAAGCTTTGCCATGGGGGAAGTGGGCTGCCTTGCCTCCATATCCTGTGGATCCAAACTTCCCCCTAAGCGTGACATCTCTTATGAAAACACACATGCAGACTTCTCCAAACTGCTTCCCACTCCGCTCTGCCAGGAGGGCCAGCTCTTGATAGCCTGAGTTTTTAAGCAAAAGCAGGTCTACCCCTGCACATAGACCATGTCAGTGCAGTTGAAATGAAGACTCACATACAGTATGAGTTTGGCTGGAGATTTCCTGTGGAAATAAATCCTTGAAAGGAAGAAAATAAAGCATCTGATGACATGTATCACAGAAAACACCAGCTCTCCTAAACGCTTGAAGCCAAGGATTGAAAAAGTGGCAAAAGCCCCACAATGGTTCCTACCATATGAGCATAAAGTTTTTCCTCCTTTCTTCTACAGTCAACACTTCCTTTAGAAGAAAGAGCCCAGACCAGTCCTCTTCACTGAATATCTCTGAAAAGATATTAGTACTTCAAAAAAGCAGACTTCGGTCTTTTTTCCCCTTTTTTTTTTTTTCTCCCCATGGAAAATTATCGTTTTATGGATCTCACTTTGGAGTCTCTTACTAAAGTTTGGCTCAGCAAGCATTAAAAGCCCTACAGAAGTCTTGGTTAAATCAAATTTTGAGAAGTGCTTATGTGACTGGGGTTAGTATTTAATCTCCTACACCTGCTTATTGCTTAAGAAATTCTCCTTGAAGCATTCAGTTTAACTAAAACTGCTGTTTTCAGTAAGATTGGTTTCCAATTGTCCACTGTAGCACTGAAGGCCAGACTATTAAATAAGTAATTTATTTCTCGGTTGTTTTAAAGCCCTCCCCTCTCTAACCATCCACTATATATTCAATGAACCTCCATGAAGTCCTTATCAAGTCTGAAATAACAAAAATTCAAATCTGAGGATTTTTTTTCCAGGTTTTCAAACCTGTGGTGAGACAAAGTCACCATCTGCAGCCGTTCTAGGACGCCAGTAGTTCATTCAGGCACTTTTTTCCTTAGAAAACATAATACACTGGGAATTAAAACGAAGGTGATGTATCAGCAAATGACCCTTAGACAGTGTGATCTCATCTCCCAGCCACTCAACATTTGGGAAGAGGAATGAAGTTTGTTACCCTTTAGCAACAGACCAAACAAAGCAGACGATGGTTAAAATACCCAACACCATCTGAAACACAAAGTTATCTTCTCAAACCTTCCACCTCCCTTCCTTTCCCAACCCACAGAAGATAGAAATAGACTATTTAGCATCTAATAAAAGTTCTGTGAAGCAAGAGAAGGGACATCAGACAATCAGTTTTGGTTTAGACATGAAAGAAAATACTGAGCACCTAATTTTTCTAGCACTAATTGCAGAAGAGTATCCCCAGTATCACAGTAAGCCCAGTTACAACCTGGGCAAGCCTTTGGGGAGTTCTTACAAGCACAGGTGGGACCATGTGGCCCCAAGGGCTCTTGCTCAGGAGAAAGCAAGTTCAAAGCCGTGGATGCAAACCTGGTGTGTGAGCTGGTAACCCTGCTTCACTAAGACTACATTTATGTTTTAAAGCACTTCAAAACAGGGATTGTCTATTATTGTGAGAGATGGAAAGCACCCAAGACAAAGGGATCTTGACCTCTGGGAATCTAAGGTCTGCTATAATACAAGCCAAAAAACCAAATGTTTTCCTGCTGTTTTTGAGACTCTGCTTCCACTCAGGGCTTGAACCTAGATATGCAGAGATTCAGGGAAATAACAAAAAAAAAAAAAAGGGCAAAAAAAAAGCAGTAGAGCTAATGAAACTTAGTATCCAACATACTTGCTGCCCTCAGGAAGCTTTGCCTACACTTGAGGTACTTTCTAAGATCTCCTCCCAGTGTGACTTTTTTTGTGCTTGAGTAAGAGCTGAGATTCACACCTGTTAGTGGGACATGTCTCCTCACCAGTAAATTTCATTATACTTGTAGAAGCTGGATTATCTTTGAGATCTCTAATTGCTTCCTAAATCAGGTTGAAACCAGCTAAAGAATCCTACAGAAGGAGACTCCTGGACAATCAGGAGTACAAGCTCCTATACAGGACACATTTCCACAAAACTTACTTCCCTAGGAAATTGGCTGGTAAAACCAAATACTTTTAGCTCTTAGTCACTGGAATGATATCTGGCCTGGTTTGCCTATATCCACTAGCCAGTGTGGCAGGGTTATGACCATACCTGCTAGTGTGCACTGCAAGAAACTGTGCCCTTTTATTTCCTTCAGAGAGGGGGTCAGGTCACAGACAGCTGAGGCAGGTGTGTAGAAAATGAAGAGTGGCCTAAGACAGACTGGGAAATCACCTAACTCACTACCTCACTTCTAGCAGTGGCCATGATAGACACCCAGGAGGAATGAAGTTCAGCAGATGTATTTGATACTTTCCTCCAGTGTCCTCTTTGCTTCCAACAATTTTTGCTCAGCAACTTTCTGAGAAGCAAGCAACAGCTACAGAACTTAGCAATCTCTACAGAGTTGAGTGAAATTTTTCCCTTGTATTTATGCAAACTTAAAATTCAGAAAAGTTTGCTGGGATGCAAAGTTTTGATGGGATTGCTGAAGACACGGCCAGTTCCGAAACGTAGCTTTTCAGAGTGCTTACTTCTGAAACTTTGGTAAGGAGGGAACAGCTACCTTGCTACATCCCAAACCATTCCCACTCTCCTGCAGGAGAGCAATTCCCAGGCAGTGCAATGCAGAGCAGCGTTAACAGCCCTGCCCTCAAGGTGGACCCGGGCTAGGAAGAATTAAACCTACAGAGTCCTTTGTGGCACTAGACAATTTGTAAAGATGTGGTCTTGCCATTTTTCATTTCAACTCTCTCCCTGGATTAGATAAACTAATTCAGTTAAAGGATTCTCACCCCAGCATAGGCTACACCTACAAAGGGTTTTCCTGATGTGACCAGGCAGGTTGAGACCATGACTCCCTGCCGCTCTTGGACTCCTGTAACCAGGCAAGTAAACCTCTAGAGTGGAGACCTGGCTGCCGTTCAGCAGAAGGCAGGCAGGAGATCTGAGCAGGCGGCTGAACACCTACGTTTGCTTTCTGCTTGTTTTCCACAAGCCTCTCTCCAGACAGGGCTCTGACCCAATTCCCACTGAAGTGCACAAAGGCGACTGACCGGCTTTGGGAGCTGGATGGCACCCAGCGCCTGGCCAAGTGAAATGCTGTCCTCTGTCCCACAGCCCCAGGCCTCCTGCCCCTGCAGCTCCAAGCCACTAGGACTTCTGCATTCCCCCCCAGCTTAGCGGGTTGATCAGCGCCAGCCCTGGAGCAAACACAGCTGCTTGAAGCCAATGTCACCATTCACACAGGGTGCGATCGCCACTGTCGCCTGGCACCCTGACCTCTCCCTCCCAGCCAGCTGCCAGAGCATGCTGCATCTTGTGCCCACATTTTCTTTCCTAAGAAAGCCCTGAGGGGTTTCTTTGGCACAGCTCACACTGCTGGTGAACAGCTCCCTTTGGCTTCCATGTTTACATCTTTGTGGTTGTTAATTTGAGAGAAGCCTTTTATTTTAGACAAACCTCTCCCACCACCCCCCACCCCCCCCCCAACTCCCTCTGCAGGGGGGGGAAAATGTGACCTTTAAGATTGTTTATACCAATCAACAAGAAGCCCTTGCGCTGCCAGATTCCAAGAAACACGAGACAGTTGTGGAGCTTGGAAGAGGGAAGGGAGCATGGGTGAGGAGCAGGAGCAATCCAGGTCAGGAGTTCACAGACAGGATAGAGCAGAAGGCAGGGCGAGCAGGCAGGGGGGCAGGGCACGTCCTCTCCATTCAGAAAGGCAAGGCGAACGCTGGCAGCTCCATCAGTGATGGGCAGATGACCAGCGTCGCGGGGCACAGAGCTAACGTCCCACCCAAGGCAATGGGAGGAACAACCTGGCTGTGGTGGCCTTGGAGAATGAGGATGGCCGCTGCATCCTCACAGGTCTCCTCCCAGCCTTGCAGCATTACACTGAGGACCAAGAGAGATCCTGGACAAGGAGAAATTATTGTCATCCAGTTTTGTACTCTGCTGCCTGCTGTGATAAATAAAGTAGTTTGACAAGACAAGGAGGAAGATGAACATATTTTCCCACTGTTGAACACAAAAGTAAATAAGTAAACAGACAAGCACTCAAATCCAGGAATTTCCTTTCATTGCCAGCATCAAGGGAGTAGCACCACAAATTTTTTCCTACTATCACGCTGAGTCAAACAAGCAAAGGTTGTGGCTTTGAGGATCCAAACTTCAAGTGTCTTAATAGGCAGTGGTAGTGCTGGCAGCTCAGGGCTGGCACAAAATCCATGGGTGCACAAAATTCCAGTACTGATTGCTGGGAGGACTTGCTTCAACTTCAAAGGTGGCACCATCTCAGTAAGTTCGAGACTGAGGCACTGAGGGGAGGAAGAGAAAGGGTGAAGGATCAATGAAAACCATGGGAAGACTAATGTGGTGGGACAGACAGAAATGGTGTGATAGAGCACACTGGGCAGCCAGCCCAGTTCAAGGCAAGCTTTTTCAGGACAGAGATAGGTTTCTTCCTTTGAGCCCTCCCCCTAAACAACACACCCCAATAGATGTCAAATTCAGCCCTGAGGTATCTGGCACTGAGTCAGTAGCTTGGCAATTCCAGTCACTTTTTTTTTTGTGGTGGAAGCTCTCTATGAAACTATAGAGTAACAAGCACAGGGCTGTGTCTTGCTCTCATTTACACTTATCTTCTCCACTGGGTGACATCTGGCCTATGCATCACTTTCATTTTTCATGTCTGCCCAAATATATTATTTAACACCCATTAGATTTTTATTTTTTTTTTCTTAACTAATAAACCTCAGAAAATACTTTTAATGGAAGACTGGATTTTTTTAAAACTATCATGTCACCACTCCTGGACTAGCAAACAAGGTTGAAATAAAACTGTGAGTAGCTGCTAGCTAACAATTGGTTACTGAAACAGGTGGGATGAGGTTTGTCTTTCCATTACTAAGGCTAAAGAAATGATGCATCTACAACCACACTGATAGTGCCTGGATCAGTTCTCTTGTTAAGACACATGCTGGATTTTAATCCACCACATGGATTTCTCACCCACACCTTCAGCAGCACTGGATGTGCTGTGAAGGAGAAAAGCAGATGGATGTCACAGCTGGCAGTGGAGACATCAAAAGTAATTATCTTTAAGACAATTAATTAGTTGTTCTTGGTGTTTGGTGTTTTTTTAAGCAGTGCTACCACTCCAGTTTTTTTGCTGGGTACTGCTGGGCTCTGACAGCATTTGGGATTTGCCTGCTAGGACAATTACCCTTCACTGCTGCTGGAGTGACAAAAATACTCACTTTACTTGCTTGATCAAACTACCAGAAGCCCATTTATGAACACAAGCCTGGAGTAACCCCTTCAGTGAAGAAATAGTTTCTAATGTTCAACCTAAACATTACTTGCTGCAACTTGAGGCCACTTCCTCATCCTGTCACTTGCTCCTTAGGAGAAGAAACCAAAACTCACCTGTGTCCAACCTCCTGTGAGGGAGTTGTCAAGAGCCAGAAGGTCTCCCCTAGTCCTCCTTTTCTCCAGGCTGAACAACCCCAGGTCCCTCAGCTGCTCCTCACCCTAGACTGCTCCTCCTAGACTTGTGCTCTAGACCCTTCCTTAGCATCACTGCCCTTCCCTGGACATGCTCCAGTCCCTCAATGTTGTTCTTAACATGGAGGCCCCAAAACTGAACCCAGAAATCAAAGTACAGCCTCCCCAGTGCCTAGTCCAGGGGAACAATACCTGCCCTTGTCCTGCTGGCCACAATAGTGCTGACGCAAGCCAGGATGCTCCTGGCCTTCTTGGCCACCTGGGTGCACACACACTCATATTCAGCTGCTTGTCAGGTAGAACCCCCAGGTTTTTTTCCACCAGGCACTTTCCAGATGCTCTGCCCCAAGCCTGGAGCACTGCAGGGGGTTGTTGTGACTCAAGTCCAGGACCCAGACCTTGGCTTTGTTGAACCCCATGCCATTGGCCTCAGTCCATTAATCCAGACTGTCCAGATCCCTCAGTAGAGCCTCCTTACCCTTCAGCAAACCGAAATTCTTACCCAACTTCATCGTCTGCAAACTTATTGAGGGTGCCTCAATCCCCTCATACAGATCATTGATAAAGATATTAAAGAGAATAGGTCCCAGTAACAAGCCCTGGGGAACACCATTTGTGACCAGCTGACAGCTAGATTTAACTCCATTCCCCCCAACTCTCTGGGCCTGAGCACCCATGCAATTTTTTGCCCAGCTAAACATTACCCACCCAAGCCATGAGCAGCCAGTTTCTCCAGGAGAATACTATGGGAAATGGTGCCAAATGCTTTACCAAAGTTCAGGTAGAAAACATCCATGTGCATTCATAAGCATTCAACTGCCCACATTGTTATATCAATAAATGACATTACCAGGGGAGAGTGAGCTGCCCTACAGAGCCAGCAGTTACTTGTTCTTCCCCAAGTCCTGTTTTCAATATAAGCACTTGGTTTAGGTTATTGTTTCTCCTTTTTCCTCTTAATTCATTCTAACATTCCATCTTGCCATGCAATTGAGCTATTCAACTCAAAAGATAAAAAGGATTCATGAAAATGCTTAAAGACCAAGCTGGGCTGCTCATCCACACAGACTCTATGTCCTGTTTTATGTGACTTAGGGAATAGTAGCTCCTCTGAGAAATTATTCTCCACTTGGATCCTCGGGAAATGCATCTTGATTGGATACAAATGAGAGAAATGAAATGCAGATGATTCCTTTTTGTCTACAGCTCCAAGGAGGCCCATGCAGCATGGATGCCTCTGTTCAGCTACCTTCTGGTTTCTTGCAACTCAAGCCTTGTTCCTACCTGCTCACGTTTATTCTGAGTGCTCTGCCACCAAGATGGACAGGGAAGAAAACCAGGCATCTCTGCCTTTCTGGTCTTCAAGGTCTAATTCTGTCAAAACCCCTTTGAATTTCATAGTAACTCAGTTCCAGGAGTCAGCTCATCCTTACAAATGAAAATGCAGACTCAGCCTTGTCGCATATTGCCAAACTCCATGGACACAGAGTTTCGCGTTTGCTGGCAACAGCTCTTCGGAAGTGCCTGGTGAAGAAACAAACACCAGGCGCAGAGATTTAGCTGGAAATCAGCGGCAATCTCGTGAAGAGCTACTTCTGCTTCTCTTGCTATTTTGACTTTGCTCGTAGCATTGGAAATTCAAAAGGAAGCAATGTAAAAGGAAAGAACACTCAAAAAAACCCCACAGACATTGACTCAGCAAAAAATCAGGTTCCTCCTTGTTCCCCAAGACACTAAGATAACAAACCCCAAAACATACTCTTGCTATTTCAAGGCATTTAATGGAAAAATGTTACTCCATTCTATGATGCTTATCCATCATATCATGAGACAGCACATACCCCCCTAAGAGGAAAGACTGTGACAGAAAAGTCAAACACTATCTTCTCTTTCACTTGTCACTCCATCCTAGCAGCCCCTTGGATCCAATAATCAGGAGGAAACACCAGAAAAACTTTGTTATTGAATGAACCTTTTTGTTGTAAGTATGAGAATGCTCTACTTGTGCTCCCACTCTAATCCAAAACAATGTGAGAGAATCTTAAAGAGGCTGCTTGAAATAAAGTAACCAAAACAGAATATAAGTAAATCTTTAAAAGAAAAAAAAAAATAGCATCATAATAATAAAACTATATCCAAAACAGAGTCTGAAATCCCCAAAAGCAGGACCAGACAAGGGACTCCAGTGGGGAGTTAACCTCCACATTGAGGCTGAAAGCTTTTCATACAACATAAAGATTAATAATGTTATATAATACAAAGGAAGATAGATCAGCACTCTGGTCCATAGCCAGAATCTGGTTCCACCCCTGGAAACTCAAAACCACAAATGACTGAAGTAAAAAAAATCTACTGATATGTCAAAGCTCCCTGATACCTCCCAAGCTCTCTAGCTCCACAATCTTTACAGCCAGCAGAGAGGCTCAGAGCTGCCTTTACTTCATGGCCATACTCTTAAATGTCCAGTTCAGGTAAAAAAGTGTATGATTCCCAGCATATGACAGATAGCCCAGCTGCAACCACAGCTGTAAAGACACAACCAGGATTATTTTGTGCATCCATCACCTGCCTGACTTCAGCCTTGTGTCTCGCGTCACTCAAGCAGGGAGTGCAAATCTCATTATAACCACCAGAGTGAGTCATGTGTTACAACTTCTGTGCATGTCGATTACCTTCAAGAACAACTTCCCAGCTCCTTCAGAAGGGATGGCAGAGATAGACACCTCTCTTTGATCTGGGGAGTTCTTCCTCTACCTCCAGTTTGTCTCCAATTGCCTCCAAGGTCATGCTGTCAGGACAGGGGCAGCATCCCCCCCTTGCATATGAATCTCATCTCCTCTCCTCCAAAACCACAGTCTACACATGTTTGCTGTTACTTCCAGATGTGTCCACAACTTGAAAGCAGTGATTTCAAAAGTAAAAAAAAAAAACCCAAAACCTTTCAAGCCAGCAGAGTCAAGTCCCCCTTCCTCTCCTTTTCCATCAGCATCCATCCAGGTCATCCACATAGGCAACACCAAATGGTTCTAAGGGACTCAATAACACACCACAAAGTGCCTGTATGTGGATGGATTAGAGTCGATACAACTCCCATTATATTTAAAGCCTCTCTCTCACCCCACTGTCTCAGAATTCACTCCTAGAGATCTTTGGCTAAAGTTCTGCCAACAGATACCCATGCTGGTATGAAACAGCTGCCTGCAGAACAATGGAAGCAATAGCACCAAGTAGGACTTGATTGCCTCGACAGATACAACAGCACATACCACACTAATATATCTTAATCCTACTGTCCTTGCTCATGCAACCCTGGCAAAAACCCGTCCTGAAGACATCTCCAGCCCCAAGTCTTTCTTCGGTAGCTAGACTGGGGGTCCCTTTCGGAGGCCAGTCTTGAAGAGGGTGACGGGCAGGCACACAATGTCACTTTTGTGTGGTACTGCAAGCTTTTAGTTTTCCCTTGTAGAGCAGAAGGAGGAAGAAAGGAACCAGCCTAGACTCACAGCAACACCTGGAGCATTTTCTCCATAGCCAGAGTGCTACTGACATGAGAAAGGTTCACCCCTGCTTTTGGGAGCCATTCTTAGAGCAGCTCTCTTCCCCATCAGCTGGTGACAGCCCACCCCCTCCACGCCCTGTGCTGTGGGAAGCTAATTTAGAAGCCAGCTTTGCCATCTGTGGACTACCCCATGCTGGGAAAACCCTCAGCTGGGGAGATCTGTTGTCTTTCCACAGCAGCGCAAAGAAAGCAGAGCGTGGGAGAGAACATGGACCTAAGAATCCTTCTAAATCCTTAACAAATTTCTCCACGCATCCCCCAGACTCCACCTCTTCCACCCAAAATACCTAAATGTGTCCCTATAGTGATGTCTGCTGTTGACATCAGAGCAGACTCACAGCAGTGCTCCTGCTGCTGCCCTCAGCTGAGTCATGACTCATGAACAAAGGGGATTGTGACCATTGTTATTTTATTATTTTCATCTTAATTTCCCCCTCTCACTCCTGGCCAAAATAGGAAGACAGGCATACACACACATACACACAAAAGAAAAAAAAAAAGAAAAAAAGAAAAGAGAAAGAAAGAAAGAAAAACAGCTAACATGCTCCACATCTGGAAACTAATTTCCCAACCCCAGAACAAAGAGCTCTGAAATTGTGGCTCCAAGTCTACTGTTTGTGTTCTCCCATTATGTAAAAAGTCCTATAATAAAATCTAATGGAGAAGAGGTCCAAGAGCTGGCAAGAATTTGGAATTTATTAGCAAGCAAGATCCATTCAGAAGTTCTCGCAGAACGATGCCTCAGACTTACAAAGCTACTGAGCTCAAAAAAGCTGCAGGAGCCCGACAGCTTTTGGTTCCAGAAAGCTTATTCCTATAGATCAGGCTTGGCTTAAATCACTACTGGAATCCCAGCTAAACTTGACATTTACTGATACTTTCTGTGCTCAGAAATACCACTCTTACCAAAAAGTTTAGTGCTGCACAGGGATGGAGAAAAAAATATGGAGACATAAAGAGAATGCAGAGATGAGAAAAGGGAAGAAAAACTGTTCTAAAGATCATTTTTGACCAAGGGAATGGGGACAAACAGTTCCTAAGAAAGTTGAGGATGTCTGTCATTTTTAACAGAAGGAAGTTTAAGGCAGTTAAAAATCTACTACTGACATTTAACAGAAAAGGATTTTGCAAGTCAACAGAAATGTTTAATATGGGGAAAAAAAATAAAAATTCACAAACATTCCATTTTTCATTTGACAAATTGTAACCCCATAGCATTTCAATGGAAAGAAAATGCATGTCTTGTTGAGGAACAACACAGTACACCCCACTGGGATAGAAAGAAAAGCATTGTTAGTTGGAAATTGTTGAGGAGAGGACAATTAATTGAGGGCTTCAAAAGAAGCTGCTTGTCTGACCTGCCGGATAACATACAGATATGGCCAAAAAAGCCACGTGTACTTGAGCTTCCAGTTCCACCTCAGGTCTCCTGAACAGCAGCCCCACACCCTGGTTACACTGCATGGAAAGACTCACATAGAGCATGGATTCAGCTCCAAGCCAAAAGTCTTCTAGGAAGAGACACCACAGCTGGATACACATGAAGGAGCCCACATTGTTGAAGAGTCTCTTGGTCCTAAATCCTTTCTTTCCTCCCTCCTCTCTTTTCTTACTTAGCTGTGCCTTATGTTCAGTGTTGAATCATTGGACTTTGTCTTTTATCTGGACCCTTGGGATGCCTTACAGGGATGGAAAGAGAAAAGCACTACTGAATAACACTTTCCAAGTACAAGGGAGAGGAGATTCCTGGAAAATCAGGTTAAAACTGTCCAAAAAACTTCTTCGAAGAAACATGGCAAACCATATATAGCTAATTAACTATGGTGGAGATGGAAGTCAGAAATACCCTTGAAGGCAAGAGGCTGCTGTCCAGAGGCCTTAATCATCATTCCAGTTAGTCACCAAAAACTAAACACATCATAAGTAGGTGGGGAGAAAGGGCTACTCAAAATAAATAGCCTCATTATTCTGCAGGAGCTGTTCTAGCTCATGCATGTTTACCTACATTTGTATTTAAAAAGAACCACCGATCCAGAACTTGAATTCCAAAATCAGTCTCCTCTCCCCATGCAGGGAATTGTTAAAACCAGAACAGAATTAGTCAAAATATTTTTTAAAAAATATAGAATATATAAACAGTGTTTTTCTTCATTAATTTATGAGTATTTTCTCCCCTCCCCCAAATTTTCATACTTTTTTCAGTCAAAAAAAAACCCCAAACCAAAACAAAACATTTTTTCAGCTATGTTTTTTCTTCAATCTTCCTCTACTGCTTCCCCTTTCATGGCAAAACAGAATAAAAGCTGGTGAAAATTGAGGGAAAAATAAAGAATACTCAAACTAACAAAATATTTTCATTTATGTCCTTTAAAACTGGAAGTTCTCAAGAGCTTTTCTCTGCTGCTTTTCTGAAATGGTTTCCAATTTTTGCCTTGCTTGCATTTTACTGTCGAACTTCTGAGTTAGACAGTAAAAGACTGAACTTCTTTGATTTGGGGTTTTGAGTAGCGCTCAAAAGCATTTACAGGAAACACTATTAGGAGATGATCTGTATTGCTCCTGCTGCCCTCAACAGACACAATGCACACAAGAAGTGTTCTTGCTATCTGCAGATAGACCTCTGCTTTTCCTCAGCAGAGATGCTCCAGTCCCCTCAGCATCTTTGCAGCCCTTCCTAGTCCCCATTGTGTAAGTCTTCCATCCCCCAGCTCTTCCCACACCATTCGTGTCCCTCCCAGGCTGCCAGTTCACCTCCACATAAGGCAGCACTCTCAGTTTTACCCCAGGCACCGCAAGATTCAATTTCTCACAGTTCAGGTCTCGCAATCGTTACAAATGTACCATTTTTAATGAACACCAATTTTCCAGCTTTTGTGCTTGTGCAGGAAGACTTGGAGATGACATCTGAACAGCTAGGGGTTCACAAACCAAGTGGCAGCCGTAAAGTAGTAGGTAGATGTTTCAACCTTGTGATTTCATCCAGCATCACAGTTTCTCAAGCCTTGACTTGTGCTTGTTGAGCTCTGCTGAGCCTGGCAGCTCTGCCCATGAGCTTTGACAGGTTTCAATGATTTACTGAAAGGGAAGAGGGGACTCGAGCTTGTGACACTGATGCCTTTCAGCAAGTCAAATCTGTCGGGCATTTCAGCAGACTACTGTCCTGTGGAGACAGCATGCCCAAGTCCTGTCTCTTGTCCAAGCCAGCCCTCCTCCCTTGAGGACATGCGGGGGGTAGAGCAATCCACCATGGATGCAAACACAAGACCCAGTCCTCCTCCTCCTCACAGGAGTCTAGAAGAATTTTTGCCTTTGGCACATTCATAGGGACAGGGTCTTGCCCAAAGCACATACCAAAAGAATGAATCTTCCAGAAATATGAATTCTCTTTGCCTCATACCAAAACATTCATAGTAAGATCAGGCAGCACTCTGCAGCGAAACATTGGCAAGAGGAAACACTAATAAAACACTAAGACACTAAAAAACACCAAGAAAAACCTCCCAGAAGAAACAAACATAAGAATAATATGCTGTCCATTCAGTCAAAAAAATGCTAACAAACTAACGCTGTCTCCTGATGAAACTGAAACACTTACAGGAAGAGAGCACAGAATTTTGGCTGGCAAAGGCAAAAATTATCTCAACTGTTTTCTGGGCAGAACAAAGGGGAAACAGAAGAGGACAAATGTGAGAGTGATTGAAAGGTGAAAGAAAGGGGACAGAAAAGCAGGGAGAAGAATACAGATCAAGAAACTAATGTAAAAAAAAAAAAACCAACAAAAAAAAAACCAAGAAGCCGGAGGAGAGGGAGCAGAGCTCACACTGGGGAGTCTTGCTGCTCCCCATTTACCTTTACAGCAGATTAACCTGCCAACAGCACGCACAGAGCGTTGGGCTGCCCAACAGGACCAAGTCAGTGGAAAGAACATGTCAGTTATTAATTAATTTGTTCTATAGTCATGTCATTAGAGATAATTACATGAGTTGGTTCCACAGCCCAAGCCTTCCTCAGCCAGTAATCCCAGTGATTCACGACTGACAGTTGCACAACGTGGCTGTCAATGACTTCATCATGTTGCATGGAAAATCCTTTCCAGATACATGTGTGTGCAGTGACTCACTTGGGACACCTTGGGTTGACATTTGCAACCTGGGCCAAGTCTGTCAGTAGGACAAAGGCACATCTTGTGAGGCTTCCAAGCCATATGGCTGTGTATTGAACAATAGAGCACACAAGAGCAGGCAGGATAAGGTAGCCCTCAAAGACTCTCTTCACATATGCAATGGCATACAAAAAGAATCAAGTCAGTGGCTCTCCTCCAGCAACAGCCAATGACAGTGCGAAGAGTGTAGTCATTTTGATGCTGTAAGCAAGGAAAACAGAAGAAATATCCCACACACTACCTGAAGTCTACAAATAGGACCATCCCAGGAAGCTCTTGAGAACCAAGACAACCAAGACAGGTCTTTCCTTTTAGCAAGGAGGAGATTTTATTTCAGAATGGAGCAAAGTGGAACAGCCTGAACCAGAAGAGGAAACATTATGTAAAATAGAAGCCAGATATCACTCTGGAAGAATGAGATATACTGGAAATCCAGGCACAAAGAATATGGGAACCTCCACCCAGGGCTGGATACCACAGAAGCGCTCTCAAACCATCATCTAGAGACAGATGAGAAACAGAAGCTGCAAATAGAAAATTAAAATACCTTCTCCTCTTGGTTCGAGGAACAAGGATTGAGAAATTGTTGATTAGTTTTCCCCACATCTTCTGCAGTCCTTCATTAAGTCTAGGTAAAATCAACACCAAAAGAGGGATCTTTGAAAAAGGGTGGAGTATAAGCCCAGACATGCACCCTGCATGAAGAACTCATGATACACAGAGACACCCAGAGGGAGCACTAAGGAGAATGCTTCAGGGAAATTATTTCCCCGAGCAATGGTTTTATAGAGTGAATGAAAACTATCATCATGTTCTCACTGGTTTTGGTTACTTGGCTCTTTCTGGAAGAAGATATGCACAGGTAGGAAGCATTCAAGCTATTTTCTTTTGCTGAAGAAAACTTGACTTTTCCATTTGAAATGAGATTCTATCTTAAAATACACTTTTTGTTGCTGTTAAATCTTTACTCCAGAGCCTTATTCAACATGGAAAACCATAAAAAAAATCCCACAACCAAACCCCACTGTTTTTTGTTCAGCAAGGAAGCCAGAAAAATAAGTTCCTAGATTTTTCTTTTCTTACTATTTCAGTCATCCACCCAACCCATCCCCCAGTCATTTTTAAAGAGGATGCACCTGCTTCCCAGGCAGCCTGGAACTGAAGTACCCACAGGAGTCTCTCAACTGTAAGACTGGAAAAAAACCAAACAAACAAAAAACAAATTTCTAGCAACTGTGTAAGAGGCTGCAGGTAGCACCAGAACTTTTAAGGAACCCAGGGGTAAGAAGATAGGCACAAGCAAGGCCCATTACAGCTGCTAGGAGTTGCTACTGCTCTGGTTGTATCACCACAGATGCTCTCCAGCAACGCAGGGAGGACAATCCAATAGAGGACATGCATCTCCTAAGTGAGAGTATCCAGGGACCCTGCTGTTCCTCCAAAAGCCTGCTATTGATAGCAGCTGAACTTGCAGTTGTCCTCACCTCATCACATCATAGGTATTGGGAAACACCTTTTTCCATCTGACTTTGAACTGTTCTAAGCTGACCTTGATCCCATGGAGAAAGAAATTGGAGCTGGTGATCTCAGCACCTATTTGCTTACATTTTACCAAGCCAGTGGTGAGCCAAGGGCAATATGTGTTCACTGCAAGGAGCCTTCTTGGCACGCCTTCATAAGGGCACAAGAGAATGCACAACAGAGCCAGATCTCCCCATTGTCCCCCCAGGGAATATTCTACTCACCACAGTCATGCCCATTTCTTCCTGCATCCCTCTGGCCCTGCTGGAGTAAGTGACACCCGTTGGCATGCCAGACGAGCCATGCTGCTGCTCCTCTGGCTAGAGGTATTTGTTACCCTAGATCACTACCAAAACAACCCAAACCAGCTCTCCCTTGGGTACCCTGCAGTGCATTCCAGTTCCTCCCCAGTCAGTGTTTGTGAGGTGTTTTAAATACCTGAAGCATTATATAAATACCAACTATTATAATAATGTTCCCCTTCTTCCAGTCAAACTCCCCCCGCAGACCCACAGACACATTCCCCACCTCCCGTTTTAGCATGTTCATGCCATCAGAAATTACCCTGTTTTCTTTTACCCTGCCCTTTGCCATCTGATCCTGGCCCTCAGAAGCTTTAAATAGTCAGCATTATTATGAAGGCTTGTTAGAACTTGTCCCTAATCACTCCAGGAATAATCCTTGATTTCAGGCCATGTGTATGAATGTCTGTGTCACAACAGGGCTCTGGCTTGCTTAGGTCCCTCCTAGAAAGGGACCAAAAGCTTCTTGCCCAGTACAGAATAAATGGCACACAGTGGGGGTCATGTCAAGCTCTGACCCCCTTGTTGTGCCTGTGTATGCTACAGTTCTTCCCAGTGAAGACCTGAAATGGAAAACATACCTTCCTCTGACCATATGATGTCATGACAGACACCAAAAGGCAGAAATCAACCTGCCCTTTAAACGCAGGGACACTAAAAATGGTGCAATCAATGCTTCCCAGAACCTTGCTCATTGAAGCTTGTTCCAGAGCTTGTGCTGTTTGTCTGGTGCACAAGAATTCCAGTGTTAGATACTGAAATATAACTCTGATATAACTCAACTCCTTGTTGTCTACCTTATGATTGTGATAAAATTGAGAAATCTGGCGCTTAATGAAGCTGTTTCTCGAAGGCTGGCAGTTGTGATTTCATAGTCATCCACGGGAGAAAATCCAAGGCAAAGATAAATCTGCTTCTCTGGTTTGGGTTCCAGCTGCAAACTTTGGAGGAAACTAAATCCCACTGTAGCACGATTCAATTACCCAAAAGGGCTTTTCCAACCTAAACAATCCTACAGTGACTGTGAGACTCATGCTGTGTAGCTGCAACAGTCTCTACCATGAAGATGGACTATGGGGCCAGACAAGCAGATTACAGACCTCTGTTTACCTCAGGTCACACGAGTCCACAGAGATAAAGCTTCTGGTGTTTGGGGGTTTTGCATTTGTGCTATGTATTGACAGTATCATCGCACCCATTATGTTCTTGTAACACCATAAGTACCAAAATGATAATCAAGAAGCAGCTGAGAAAAGTCTCCTAAAATGATATATTGACAACACACATTTGCACCATAGCTCGGTATTCTGTCTGCCCAACCACGTGGCCTTCATGGTTTTGGATGATCCTGGAACATTTTGCTGGGTATCTCTAGGATACTAGAAGAGGTATCTGAAGGAGCTAAGAGCAAGAGAAGATTTTGGTGCTTGTCTTTAATCTCCCAAACTCTTCACAGGTATCAAAGAAAAGAAAGACTACACAGAGTCTTTTGGAATCAGGAGATGCTACCCATCACATCAGAAGGATGATTTGGATATTTTTAGCTGTGATTAATATTCTGAAGCTTAGTGCTTGGTCAAAAAAAACCAAAACAAAACAAAACAAACCCAAACAACAAACCCAAACAACACCACCACAAAAAAAAAAACCACACAAAACAACAACTAAAAAAAAACCCCCAATACAAAACAAACAATCACCAACCTCAAAAAGCAGGTAATCTGCAGCACTTTTACTTATGAGGGCTACCCAGATGAAATCACTGCTTGATTCTAATTGTCTTCTACTCATGGACACAGCAAAGCAACTATGACACACTGTTAAGAAAACTCTTTAAAAGGACAAATCCTTACATTGCTGTGGTCCACAGAGGATTTTGCAAAGGAAGTTTCACTCTCCTGCAGACAGCCACAGAAACAGGCAGAAGGGAATTTATCTTATCTGGGAGCACCCAGCAAAATCAGTGACAGTCAAATCTGGAGGAGCTTTGATGTGCTGATCATGAAGCTGCTATTCAGCCCCCTGAATAGGGGGTGCCCTGTGGCACACAAGGCCACAAACTTGGGGTCACAGGAGTGGGAATAATCAGACACTTTGGGAAGCCAGGAACTGTGCTATAACACAAAATCAGGCTCAAACCAAGCTAGACTTGGCTTCCTGATGGGCAGAACTATCTAAGGGCCAGCACTGCCTGCCCTCCTCAAGTAAAGTGGGGAAGAAGCTCAAGCACTCTCAGCACTAAAGTATAAGTCCCATTTCTCCAAGGTACAAAGTGAAATTTTGCACAAGGATGAACCCAGAGCAGAGACCCACAGAAAAACAGGCTCCTTGCAATGCTGCCGTGAGCAGAAAGTTACAGAAAGTACAGCAAGTAAACAATGTTCTTCAACATATTAAAGGAGAATCAAGTCTGAAGAGGAGACAAAAAAACCCTACCCCTAAAATAAATAAACTACATAAATCAATCTGTGAAAGCAGGTCCTACTTCAAAGTTGGGCCTTGATATGAAAAATGCAACAATTAGTCATTCCTAGAGAAGGTCCCCTCAAAGAGAAGCCTGAGGACATTGTGAGCACAATCTTATTCTAACGGAGGTTCAAGTAAACACCCAGGGGGGTCCTCACTATTTCACCACGTGGACCTCACCGAGATGTCCACATTAGAAGCCCAGACTCCTTGCTAACTCCACAGAGACACAGACATTTTTTGAACATGATTCAGAGCCCAGAGGGTAGCAACCCAGTTCCTGTTCTACTTATGTGGTCCAAACCACCCCCCCTCCCCAGAGGTGCCTTCCCCTCTTCTTAGTCCCCACTCAGCGTTTGGGCAGCCTGACTTAGGCTCCGATGCTAAATCATGAATATTACACAACCGACAGTGAATTCCTGAAATCTCCTCAATGTGGCAAGCACAGTATGAGCCCAGAGGGAATCAGAGATGGGGAACCTGACGCTGCCTCAGAGGCTGGAATGGCAGAGCTGTAACAAATGCTACTTTTATTATTTTTATTTTAGAACTTTGGAGTCTGGCACATGCAAAAGAGAGAAGAAAAACTGACTTTGTCCAGCACTACATATGCACAGAAAGGAGTCGTGTTCTCATGGGAGAGAAAGAGATCAGCTAGACCAGATGATAAAAATCAGATCTTCTATAGAGGTGCTACAGGGGGAGCATACAATAACTGGAAACAAGAAACAGAAGACTGGACTGAGTGAAGAAAGACTAAAAGGCATTGGCTAAATCCATAGAAAACAGTTGTGGCAGTCACAGCTGAATCTGACTTTTAAAAAAGAGCAGTTTCAGCTCTGAACATGCTGAGCATCGGCTGCCACCACCACACAGCACATTAATTACTCAGCTGTAGTTAACTATTGTGCACTTGACAGGTTATCAGCCAAGAAAGCTTCATTCTCTTCAGGCATTAAAAAAAAAAAAAAAAATATACAGGAACAGAGGAGGTAAAATTGCCGAGCAGGATTTTGTCCATTGGACATTGTAACACCTTATCAGGCCCCAGACGCATGAGATCAGAAACACCAGCTGGAACCCACACGGCTTATCTGGGCACTCAGAGGCGTAGGAAGAACGAGAGCCAGAGGAGTTTTATTCTATATGAATCTCTGAATGCTGCCGCTGTAGATAAGGAATGAAGTCCCAGGTTCCCCTAAGTCAATGACAAATCTTGATTTGACTTCATTTGGGCTGGGCTTTCCTGCCCACCATCCAAGGGTAAAAACCATGTTAATCACAGGAAAAAGGCAGCTGCAAATGCTGAAGCCTCGCACAGTTTCTGGCTACCCTGGTTCTGAGGCTGGTGTGAACCTACCTGCCTTGGGTAGCAAAGATGACTGATCTCCCTCTCTAACCCCTCAGTGGCCAGACTGGTTTTCTGAGATTTAAGGGTTGGGTATTTGGGGGGGATTAGGGGTCAGCTTCTATAGATGATGTTTCTCTACATACAAAGGGACGCAATTTAACAGTTCACCTGCTGTTGGAAGAGAATCTCAGGTGACAGAGGGCTCTCCAGCTCCTGTGGCAGGAACCCCATGTGATGCAGGCAGACGAAGCATCAAATCCCAGCCAAGGAAGAGCTACTGGACAGCAAACAAATCAGGAAAATAAACAATCAAGCAGCAATCTGATAGAGCTACAGTGGCCAAGGTGGACACCAGCATCCTGGCTTATGTCAGCACTAGTGTGGCCAGAAGGACTAGGGCAGGGATTATACCCCTCAACTCAGCACTAGGGAGACTGTAGCTTGAATTCTGGGTTCAGTTTTAGGCCCCACCCTGTCAAGATGAAAATCAAAGGGCTAGAGCATGTCTAGAGAAGGATAATGGAGCTGGGGAAGGGTCTAGAGAACAGGTCTGGTGAGGAGCAGCTGAGGGACCTAGGGTTGTTCAGCCTGAAGAAAAGGAAGCTCAGGGGAGATCTTCTGGCTCTTGACAACTCCCTGACAGGAGGTTGAACTCAGACTCTTCTCTCAAGTAAGAGGTGACAGGACAAGAGTAAACAGCCTCAAGTTGCATCAGGGGAGGGAGGATTAGGTTAAACATGAGGAAATTTTTTTTCCTGAAAGGGTTGTCAAGATCTGGCCCAGGCTGCCCAGGTCAGTGGTGGAGACCCCATCCTTGGAAACATTTCAAAGCCATGGAGATGTGATGCTGAGGGATGAGATTTAGTGGTGTCCTGGCAGCACTAGGGTAATAGTTTGACACAATGATTTTAAAGTCTTCTTCCAACCAAAATGATTCTATGATTCTGTAATCTGCCAAAGCAATAGGTACCAGTTTGCTGGAAGATGACCAGGGCTCACAGCAAATGGTGCCAGACAGTCTCCTTCAGGTGGAGGCTCATAGCATCACCTAGCTGGGGCTCAGCCACCCTGCTCTCAGCCAGCGACAGCTCCCTCTCTGGTGGGCAAGGGGCAGTGTTCACACACCAATAAGGAGAACAGCCTCCCTGTCCTTTGAAGGCAGCCAAAATGCTGCAGGCTACACTTCTCTGTGATGAGATGCAGACCTCAAAGGTGAGAACAGGAGAAACAAAAAAAGGTACCCCTCCCTAAGTATTAGAGGGAAAATACCACCTCTCATTCAGTGCTAGAGTGCCAGCTGCTTGGGGGTCCTACCTACTGCCACATTGAGACGATACGTAACAAACCACTACCTGCCTCTGGCTTTGAGGCTGCTTTGGAAAACAGGCCAAATTTCAAGGGAAAGAGAGGCAAGAACTTTTCCAGTTTCTTTTGCCTGTTTCTCAGAGTGGCAGACCTTGATCCTCCTGTGGTGGCCATGAGATAGCAGAAGAAGGAGGGTCCTCACAAGGGCATAGCATGTGCTGTCCACAAGCTGTGCCAGCTGTAGCCACGTCAGGGCCAGCAGGGCACTGGGGAACCTCTCCTACCTCTTCTTGGTCACCACAGTGACCTCTGAGCCTCTTCCAAACACCTCAACCAACACCTCGCAGGAAGGGGATCTCCCCCAGACACATGGTAGCTGCCCAGAGGGACTTGGGACACGCCAGCATCCTCAGGAGAGAGGGGCGAGAGCAATTTCTATCCTGCACCAGCACCTCTCACCCTGGCACCGGATGTGTGGGCTTTGCGGGATGCTAGCAGGCACACGGCAAGGTTGGGAGGCCGAGCCCCGGCTCGCTGCCTCGGTACTGTCACCTTCCATTAAGCAGCTGGCAGGCGGGAGAAGGGGAGGGAAAAGCCAGCGGCATGTTTGGTTTGCTGTTTTTGTGGGCACTTTACAGCTTCAAAGGCTTCCCTCTGGTTCACAGGGGGCAAGGGGCAGAGGTCAGTAGGCACTGTTTGACCTCCCTTTCACCTCCTCCCCAAAAGGGAGGGACACACACACACACACACACACACACAGAGGAAGAAAAAAAGGAAGACGAGATCCTGGCAAACACTTTTATCCTCTAATCTTTCTTCGCCTTAGTGCCACAGAGGCTTTGTGCGGCAGACAAAGTGCCCTTCAGAGTTGGATACTTACATGCTGGACTCTTCCTTGTCCTCCTGTCTGAGGGAGAAATAAAGCAAAACAGCAGCAGCACAAAACTAAATAAATAAAGAAGTGTTGCTCCTGAAGGCTGGGTTTTCTCATTTTTGGGTTGGGTTTTTGATTTTTGATTGGGGCTATTTTTTTCCTCCCTAGCTAAATATCTACCCATCTCTGTATAAGCCCCACAGTTGCACATGAGGGAGGGGGAAAACAGACATGATCATTCAGGATCCAGCCGGGGATTTAAAAAAAAAAAAAAAAAAAAAAGCGCATGTGCTCGTTTTTAAAGACAGCATTGCTGTCTTTATTTATTTATTAACAGCGAGGTCAGTAGCCCTGGGGCACTGAGGAGTAAGCTGGAGTTTCAGAAAGCTCTCTGCAGCTGGCGATTATCTCCCTTGCCGTGCTTACAAAGGCATTGAGAAAGCAGCAGAGAAAGTAAACAGTATCACTTGTGGGGATGGGGGAGAGGAGGAGGGGGGCACAGGAGGAGGAGGAGGAGGAAAAGATGAAATTTAAACTGGCGATCAGCCCAGCCACCAACTTAAAACAATACAGCATGAGGAAGCCAAAAAGGAAAGAAAAACAGAGAGGAGCGTGTGTGTGTATGTGAGTGCACAAAGCAAGGGAAGAGCAAGGAAAGGATGAGGCTGCAAGGCAAGGTTTTGGGAGCCATCCCTGGAGGTCCATCACAAAGCAACACAGCTTGCAGGGGGAGGCTTCAGAGGTACCAGTCACCATCCCCAGCATAAACTTATCTATGATCATTTCCAATCAATCTGGCAAGGCAGAGCTGTGCACCTCTCTCAAGAACAAGAGAAGGAAAACCACAAGAAACAACAGTCTGAGTTTTGTCATCTCCTGGCACCCTCCAAACCAAACAGGAGGCGGGTTCAGACAGAGCGCTAATAACTGATGTTCCCCCAGTTGGCAGAATGCAGACCTGGGGTCTGCTCTTGCAGCTGGCTCTGGGAGCTGTGCTCCTGCTCAGCTCAAGGCAGCTTCTTGTGAAGCTACTGCCTTTCCCAAGCACTTTGGTTTGTCATTGAAGAAGAAAACTGAGTGACAACTGGGTGGTGCTCTGGAGCTCCAGATGTTTTGTGTGTTTACTACACAGAGCACAAACCAGATGCAGTTTACTCCAAGCTTGTACAAGCCCTCCTCACACAGACTGGTCTTGGATGCTGGCTAAGGCCCAATCCTTACCTTCCAGAATAGGTCTGGCTGTGTTAGATCTTCTCTGGTCACGTTGACCGTGATCTCACTGGAATGATGTTAGTCATCCTAGCATGGGGGAAGGGAGAGGCCAGCTTTTTTGGAACATCCATCTGCCTGGGAAAGGCTAACAAGCCCTTCTTTATAGATGTCTATATGTAGACCTCAGCAGAAACAGTTGGAAAGCCTCTGGAAAGACAGTGTACCTTAAAAGGACCTGTTCTTCAGGCTTCCCAGCCAGCTTTCTGCTGCTTTTCACACCAGGAACCACCAGGCATCCTGCAGGCCTCCAAAGCCCTCCAGCAATTCCCCTCTCCAAGAAACAACACAAATCTTAAAGCCACAACTGCAAGGTGCCCCAGAAACCATGACTCCTGCATCTCATGGGACAGCAGCAATGCAGCTACACTTCTGGTGCCATGAACTCCAAATGCTTACTACTTAGTGTGCTGCTCCTTTGAATTAAAGGCCTCCCCAGAGAAGCTATTCCGCTAATCTCACTGGCCTCCTGGGTATCAAGAATAGCTGGCATAGCCTGAGTAGCAGTTAGTTCTTCACTGTCTGTCACCAGTTTGGGGAGAAAAGATACATAAGAAGTGCCCATTTGTGCTCTACTTTGAGATTTCTACATATGGCCTGGACCAGAACCAGATAAAGCAAATACCCCTGATAAATACAGCACTGCACTCTACAAAGGATTCTTCAATTCCACCACCCCTACTTCTTGTGAAGATTTGGTATGGATTCAACTGATCTGGCAGCTTCTCACCTCATCTACTTGACACAAAGTGCATTTAAAATATTCTATTAGCAAGTTTTAACTGTTACAAATGATTCAAGATACAGGATGATGATGAATGAGGTCCTCAACATCCCATTGGAAATGGCATACAGTTAACATTTCTTACAGAGCTAGGTGATTCAAATGAGGTACCATCTCATTTCCATTAGAGACCCTGTAAGTTACACACCAGTTACTCACAGGTAGATTTGTACTCAAATGACACAAGTTGCAAAACGATAAAAACTCGTTCACTATTAGGAAAAAAGATTAACAACTAAGGTTAGACAAGTATTGGAGCTGGTTGTTAAGAGAAGTTGTGTGATCTCCATCCTCAGAAAGGCTCAAAACTGGTCTGAGCAAAGCCCTGAGCAACCTGGACTCATTTGGTCCTGCTCCAAAAGGGCTTGAACCAGATAACCTCTGGAGGTCCTTTGCAACCTCTCTCAGTCTGTGACCAGGAAGGCCACATCAGAACCTGCCCAAGATACATGCAGTACCTCATGACCTAGTACAAAACCCAGCATGGAGGCACCCCAGTTGTGGGGTTTCCAATACAAATATTGCTGTGGTTACCTCTTGATTAAAAGGAACATGGTGCTACTTGTCTGCTTCCCAAAAGCAGTGGAGCTGCCTTTTATTTCAGTGGAGCTGAAATAAGAGATCTGAATGCATTAAACCTCCAGGTGTAGAGTCTACGAGCTCACAACCACTATATGTGCCCAACTGCATCCAGACCCTACAATGGGGGAGACCAGATGGCTGAGCTCAGCAGACCAGCACTAGCATACTTCATGTGACCGGGCCACCCCAAAAGAGCAGAGGTCGGTTTGCAGATGAAGGACAGAAACAAATCACCAGCCTCTCTTCATTCAAATTTCAACCAAAAGCAACCTTACTCTTCATTCCTACAGCAATAACAAATTGGTTTGGTTTCAGCCAAATGAGCTTATATTCCCATTCATTGCTGGAAGTGCACTGAGGTCTCTTGGAGAAGAAAAAGGGTTTTATAGAATTAGTGCCTTCACCTACCTGGGCACATGGCTAACAAATATAAAGATCACCATCTAGTGGCTTACAGGGAAGATACCATCTGTCATATGTCTGCAAGTTTGGTGACCAATAAAGTTGTTGTTGCAACATATTACAAATTCTTGCATTTAGCTCCTAAGCAAGTTAGGCAGCTACACAACCACAGACAAGTTTCTGACCCAAAGAAACCCAATATTCATCTCTCCCTGTGATCAGACATTGCCCTTGGTCCATCATTCTTTTCTCCACCTTCCTTACATAGGATATGGGCAAGTGGAAAGGGATCTGTGACTTACCTTAGGGCCCAGAAGTTAGGTGTCTACTATAGACTAGACAAACTCCTATGGCAGTTAATAAAAGGAGTCACATACATTTGATGCATCCCATCCTTTTGTACAGGGGAGGAAGGCAGGTAGGATGAGTCCTATTTATGAGTCCTATTTTCCACAGCCTGGAAAATCACCTACCAAGAAAGCCTGTGAGCAGCCCATAGGATGGTATATGCCACCTCTTTTTCCATTTGCCTCACTGGAAATCGTTCAGGTTAAAATATTCCTGAAATACTCCCCATTGGAAAGCCAAAACCTTTGTTTCGCTGAAATAGTACTAATGTGCTGTACCCAGTGTTCTTTGAAAAAAGATGGGGAAAACCATAATTAGAGGTTCTTCTACGTGGCAAAGGGAGTGTATTATACTAACATAGAATCAGAGAATGAGGGAGTAATTTCAGGTGGAAGGGACCTTTAAGAGATTGTCAAGTTCCACTGTTAACCCAGCATTGTCAGGGCACCACACCTCCATAGCTCTGAAACCTCCCGGGATGGGGACTCCACCCCTGTCATGGACAGCCTGGGCCAGCACTTCCAGGAGTGACTCTGTTCCTAACATCCAACATAAACCTCCCCTGATGCAACTTAAGGCCATTTCGTTTTGTCCTGTTTCTTGTTCCTTGGGAGAAGACATCAACTCCATCTGGCTCCAACCTCCTGTCAAGGAGCTGTAGAGACAAAGGTCTCCCCTGAGCCTCCTTTTCTCCAGGCTGAACAACCCCAGGACCCTCAGCTGCTCCTCACCAGACTTATGCTCCCCAAAATTCTAAGTTAATCTGTGAACCTACAAGATAAGGAGGCCTGTGACCACTAAGACAAAAGAAACCACCTACATAAGCCACCAAATGTGTATGACATGCAGCATATCTATCTCCAGCTAAAAAAAAAAACACCAACATATATCTCTGCTGGTCAGCTACTCTCCTCTTATAAGAGATGAAGTCCTACAGAAGGAAGTTATCTTGGACACTTCACATAAACTAAGCCTCCCCATTAAACTAACCTCTGGGGGTACACATCCCCTTCTCCCAGAGGGCAGAGGGCCTGGATAAGCAACTTCAAAGGTTTAGGCTAAGAGGAACTCCATGCTTTGAGCTTTGGAAGGGCTACTGTATCTCTTTGTGGTCTTGGGGATCTGAGCAGCAATCAGCATGAACAAGAAGTTCATCAGCACTTCAAGTGGCTACAGTGGCCTCCAGGGGACTCTGCATCTGGACTAAGTGATTGGACAATTTTCCATAGTCTCAGCAATCACTTCTGTGGGGCTTAAAGGCAGGTCCCCTGCAGACCAGAAGCTAGATTCAACTCAGTAGGCCAAGAAACCACTGCATGCCTTTAACTAAACTTGGCTGCTGAAGGGCAGCTCTAGTGGGGTGAGGCAAAGAAGTGCTATTTTCCCCTCAGGAAAGCTAGCTTTATTTTCTAAAGGTTAATGAGAAATAGAAGAAAATTAGGCTAGCCAAAAGAATGAAAATAAATGGGTTTTTTTCTTCTTCTTTTTCCCCCCTTGTTTTTCAGAAAAATGCATGGCTTTGTTTTTTTTCTGCAGGCAGTTGCTTCATATCAGTGTACCATGTGGTGACTCAGACATTTTGTTATTATAATCCAAGCCAAAGGGGAGATATATTTTATGAGATCCATGTCTCCCCCTTGTCTCTCCACACTGTATGTTTTCCTGACAAGGAGAGACATGGTCAAAACTTCGAAGACTGTTTGCAGTGTCTCTTGGCAGGTCACAGGCTGCCTTTGGGATTAGCTAGAAAAGCCAAGAGGAACCCAGCTTTGTGGAGAGCTCATGAGTAGCACCAAGGGCAGAATTTAATTACCATAAAGCAGAGAGGGCAGATAGACCGGTGACAATTTCAGAGTCCTAAGGAGGACTACAAGGAGAAGGGCTTTGGTCATAACTGAGCTTAACACACCCTGCCCCACCCTTGGGGCTCAGTTACCTTTGCTCAGCTGACAAACCATAAAGCACTCAGACATTAAGTCCAATGTACTCAAAAGGCATGTCCAGAAGAGACAAGTCCACCTGTAAATCTGACTGTGCCTCCTTATTTCCACCTCCTAGGAAAACTTTTATCTGTGTCTCAGTTACACACTCAGATAAGAACATCAAAAACCAGTTATAGATCCTGAAAATACTCCATGAAGAGCTGCAGACTCTCAGTGATCTAAGCGCAATGACCAAAAGCTTCCCCTAGATCCAACCAGTCTAACTCCACAGTGAGTGACTACTGTGCAAAACTGATCTAAGGCAGAGGAAAAATCTGGCCTCCAGCTGACAAGTTTGTTTCCTAGACACAGGTCTACCTTTTGAACTCTGAAACCTTTGACCATTGTGAAGTCACCAGGCCCTAGGAACACATAAAATAAAAATAAATAGAAGACTTGAGGTGCATCTGGTGGTTTC
This sequence comes from Ceyx melanurus, assembly GCA_024611195.1. Taxonomy (NCBI): domain Eukaryota; kingdom Metazoa; phylum Chordata; class Aves; order Coraciiformes; family Alcedinidae; genus Ceyx; species Ceyx melanurus. Next base: position 85,905 of record JANHGL010023292.1, on the reverse strand, counting down.
AGCAAGGCTACAAAGGAAACATTTTGATGGTGCTTAAAGGTTACACAAAGAAAAAAAGGGTTAAACTCCCATCCCTCCCATACAGGTGGAATAGGAGAGTTCTGAAAGTTTAAAACAATCATCTGATCAGAGGAAATATCAGGTGGCTCCAAGTAACAAAGGCACATCTTTTGAGTCAAGTTATGAGCAGTATCTCCTAAGGGAACGCCATACGAACCATCTGATCTACTAGATATTTGTGTTACTCACCACATGCTTTATGTTCCTTCCTGAAGATGATGTTTCCCTGGCACTATGGACATCATTCTTTGCTGCTCAGCCTACTCTGGCAGGCCAGATGCATGCAAATAAAAAGAAAGCCCAATAAAAATGTAACTTCCAGACTGAGATGCCCAAGTTCTTTGTGAGGAGAAAGGAGAATGAATTCATACTGCATTTCAGGAGGGCTGGGCATCCCAGCACATACCCACACAGGCCAAAGATTTCGGATAAAGAGCAAAGGAAAAGCTTTGAATTATTCTAGAACTCCTTCCACTACCTCACTTCCAGACAGATATGAAGTGACAACACCCTGAAACAAAGCAACGCAACCGAGGAGAACATTATCAGATTATTCAGAACAATCCCCATTGTTAGCCACCCAGAATTCAGGACTTAGAACCACCTAGAATCAGGATCTTGGCATGTCCTCAAAGCTGGTTAACCCTTTGTGTGGTATCCCCTGCCCCACCACAGCAGAGGGGCTTTATGGAAAGGGAAGCATCTCCTATCGCAACTGGAGACAGACTAACAGGAGGGAGGAGGTGACTCTTCTTAGACACAGCACATTCTCCAGGCAACATCACTACAACCTGAGAGAGGAAAAGCCAGCAATTCCAGGCCTGCCAAATGATGTGGGATTGAAGAGGATCCCATATCGTGACAAAGAGTGATAGTTTAAAGCTCAAAGACACAAAAAGAAACTGGCAGGAGCAGATTCCACATTTCAGCATTTTGGCAGGAGAATACAGACTTGTGCTGGGACTGCATATTCAAACTCCTCATTGATTTAAAGACACAAAGCACTACTAATGCAAACTTGACATGGGAGACCCATTACCAAACCTATCACTAATGCTAGGGGCTTTTTGCTGCCTTTTGCATGAGCACATATAACCATTTTTTTTATCCCAGATGCTGACTTTGAGTTAATTATTAATGGGAAACAGAAACATTACAAGACTTCCATTTTTTATTTCAAAAGGGCCAAGCATTACTGTGACATCCCGTGAAGCACTGAGACCAAGGCTGCACAACTGCAAACCTGATAGTGCTCAAAGCCAAAGGCTAGAGCACAGGAGAGAAGCTGCAGCCAAAGCAGTCTGCGACAACCCAGGAGGACACTTCAGATAGTCTAGTCTGGGCAGCACCCTTCCCCATGCGAGCTGGGGCTCAGGAGTCTGTTTCTGGGACTTGCCTGCTACCCACCAGCTGAGGAACAACAGATTTTGAATTCCAGCCAGGACACCTGGACTTCAGCACTAGGATACAGGCAAGCTCCAGCTGACACAGATAGGGTGCATTGCCTCAACTCTTTGAGAATGGGCAGCAGAAAAATATGAGCTTTCCAAATAAGTCAGCAGATGGATTCCTGTCCTACTTGTAGGTAACATAGTCACAGTTGTCAGCTGAACGAGCTTATAGAGTGGTGTGTTTTCTATCACATCTATTCAGTTCTCAGTACAGGGAACGTTTGTATGTATTTTAATCCAGGAAGTCCTCCTGATTTGGAGCTCTATGCATGTGCTTGAACACCCTCCTTACTCTAAACTAGAAATCCACAAGAGGTTTAGGTACAGCAGAAAAAGTTTCACACCAACCATTCTCTCTCCCCACCAGTGATCGACTCCACTAACCATTGGGTACTTGGCACATACTCTTTGTTAATCTTCAAAATAGCTTCCAGCAGAAAAGAAGCTGGACTATGAAACACAAAGCACTCACATCAAGACCTATCCTGATCAACCAACAAAACTCTGTAACAATGCTACAGAACATTCAGAAAAGATGCAATACTATGAGCCAGCTCAGGGAAAAACCTCAAAAAGATGGAATCTCCAAGAAACACCTCCCTCCTCTTACAATTCTTTACAACATGTTACTGAGCAGTTTGACTATCACTCAAGTATGCAGAGAACATATATGCAATAGACACAGATGCACAAGTCAGAGGAACCAGCAACAGCTACCAAAGCAGACCAGTTCGCTGTGGCAGATGTCTCTCACACCCCCCTGCTAACAGCTCATGAGAAATAAAGATCTCAATGGAGATCTGCAAGACTCACTCTAGGACTGACTCTAGGTCATGTATTTTGTTAAAGCAGTTCCTAAAGTAACCAGAAAACAGAGCGAAAAGAAAACTCTTCACGCAAGAAGTTAAAGTACAAACACAGCATGAATGTCCATCAGACAACTACTCCTCTGTTGGCACATGCTTCACTCACAAGCTAGATCTTTTTCACCCAAAGTGAGTTGATATGTGAATTAACAATGACAACAACAAGGACCACAAGACCAAACAGTCACTGGTTAACTGCTCCCTCTAGGATTCTGCCTCCTCACATTACTGCAGTGTGCTGCACTAAACACCTTCTTCAGTAAAACCCCGACATGCCATTTTGCAGTGAGACACAGACATCTCATCATGTGATCCTCAGGAGGCCAGCATGGACTATTCTGTCCAGGAAGAGGTCTAGGAGAAAGTCCCACTGTGGTGAGCAGAGGGAGAACCAACGTACTCTGTAAAAAGTACCTTTATCCTTGGACAACCTGATGAGAGGTCATCTGAGTTCTAACAGCCATGGCCATTTCAGACATGGGGTACCATGTCTTTTTTTTTTTGTTTTAAAGGAACAAATAATAAAAAAATCCTGATTGTTGCCATCAACCAACAATCCCAGAACCTGATGTCCTGACTGCCTAAGAAACCCATGTACATCCTTCTGTCCTGCACAACCGTTCTCTGTTTCTAACCAACACGTGCTTTTTCACTTGTGTGTTCATTAAAGCCCTGAAACCCTTCCCCAGCCTCATGCCCTCACCCAACACACAGATTCCCCATAGCTGCAGCACCCTGGTGTACTTGAGGAACTCCTCCACATTCAAGTGGCTGAGGCCCTGACCCCAGCTGAGAGTGGGAACCTCTCTGAGTTCATCCTCTAAAAATCCATTGTCTGAGCAGCAAGGGTAGTTTTACTTCGTTTCATTAAAAAAAAATAATCAACACATGCTCAGTAGCCTTTTGATACCTTCCTAGTTTGAGAACCAAAGAGAAGCAGTATCAAAACTGACTGAAGGAGAAAGAACTACATGGAGAAAAAAATAAATCAGCCATTGCTGGTAAAGATTTCTTGAGGTTTTTCAATTTAGATCTGAGAAATCAAAGGCACGACAACACATCACATAAGCCCATCGCCTAAGGAAAAGTATTAGAAATACACAGCCAAAATTATTTTGACGAATGCACATCCAGTTGCAATCCATCCTACCTTTACCAATATCCTCACAGAAATAAAACAATATTCCTACTTATATGGACAAGGTTCTACCCCATGTCTGCCTTTTCTGAGCAACCAATCACATTTAGGAATATTTGTGTGTATATATGCCCTTTCCTGTACCCCAAGATGCTCACTTTCACACCTAATATTATTCATTCAAGTTCCTACATTTTGTTACCCAGACTTAAAACATTTAATAAATGTATTTCAACTGTCTCTTACTGATCCAACTCCATAGGCCAAAACAACCTACATTTTACCAGTAACACAGCCCAACAAACAAGCACTAGTGCCCTCTTTCTTCCTTCTACCTGCTGACATTTGCCTATTACCATATGCTTGTATACCTGATTTTCTTTCCTGAAAGTACCTCTGTCTTCAGCATCCTAGTTTCTACATGGCCTTGTTCCTTCTCAAGTTCCATTCTTCAGGAATCAGTGCGGGCTGCACCTCTTTTCTTGTAGGAGCTGGTTGAGCTTGTCCTTTGTTTCCTATTTCTTTCACCTCTTAAGCAAAACCAACCTTTATTTTTAGATCTCATCCACAAATAACCTCCTTCCTCAATTCCACCTTCAAAATCCCACAAGCACACATCCTTCACACTGCCTGGGCACTGCCCTTTGTAGTCTCCTGCTTGTTAGGAAAACTCCATCACACCTCCAGTCTCTTCATGTTTCTAGCACATCAGCTGAAGACAAGAGGTCTCAGCTGCAGCTCCAGCCTTCAGATCTTCTCTCTCATGCACCCCAGCTGTACCAGGGCTGCATAGCCTCTGCTAGAAACCCTCAGTAGGATTATTTCCATCCACAGCATCTTCCTCTACACACATTACTGTGCTCCACCAGCCTTTGAACCTCCGCAATGACCATGACTATAATAATTGTGTTCTGCTTTTGAAAAGAATGGAAGAGCCACCCCATCCTCTTCCCTACCTACTGCCTAAGCCATGAGCCCTAGGTAGTTAGTGGTAAATAACTTTTGACTGGACCAGCTCCTCTCATTAATTAAGCTCACCTAGGAGCAGAGGTAGTCCTTCAGCAGTAGTGCTGTTGTCACTCTCTAAAGTCCAACCTGGGACATGCCTGTCTATCGCCCTATAGTAGGAATGTTCCCTTGTTCTCAGGAGAAAGTCCCCTACAACCCTCTTCTCAAACATTTACACCACTTGCTAGCTTATTCTTTTGTCTTTGTGGGTTGAAGTGTTTTCTACCTCTTAGTGCCACCACAGAAGGGACAAGTAAAGCTGCGGTTTGCTGGAGACAGACAGCAGAATTTTCAGTCCTTTCTGACAAGGAAACATTTCTATTTCAAGAGGTGGTCCGTAGGCCCTTCTGATGGGAGGAACCAGAGAGGTGGCAGTACCTTCTGTGATAGGGATGCCTCTTCCCTAAGCAAACAGGTGCATGTCTGGTGCACACCGTGTCTCTGTGTGGGCTTCAGAGCTGACACTGTGAATGAATTAGGACAAGAGACATCAGCTCTATCTCCACTAACAGCTGCTGTGTGTAGACTAGGGAATACAGCACCACCATGTAGCACCAGCTCAGATCCTCTCCATCACCCAGCAATGCAGTTAGCTGGATCTTCTTGTTTACAGGGATGAAGGGAAATGACTGTTCCCAGCTCCATAGTCTTCTTAATTCAGTACTACCATCACAGTCAGAACTTCCTCCTAGTATCTCTAGCCAGGAAAGGAGAAAACAGATACCCTGGCTGCACATTCCTGGTGTGACCCTATTCTGTCAGCAGCCCCCTTCACACCAGAGACTTGACTGAGAGTCAACTGGCAGTTCAGACAGCCCCAGTGTACAGGTGCCCACTGTTCCCCTTGCTGTGTGCAGACCCAGGAAGGAATCAGAGGGGGGAAGAATGATGTGATGGAGAGAATCTCTACAGTACAAAGGTACTCTGTGGGAGTATTTCAGTGCAGTTAATTCCAGCATCTTGCATTGCTGAAGGCAAAAAAAAAATTGAAAGGTAGGAGAGAAGCAGGGAAAAAATGAAAAGGGCGTAACACAGGTGAAGAACTGAATGACTGGAAAGGATGAAAGAACCAGAAACGCTGCAAATGTTAGAGAGTGATCAGTGCAATCTCAATGCATCATAAAACCCCAATTTTTTAAAGGAGTTCAAATTGTAAGGAATGTAAGAGCAAAAGCAAGGCAGTTTTCAGGAGCAAGTTCATTACAATGTTGCCATCAACTGAATGCACACAAAAGACTGAATTCTACACTGATATGGCTCCACTGTCTCTGATAAAACTACTAATTTGTACTGCTGATGAGATTATCTGACTCTGTATCTACCTCCCCCTTCTTATGGTCTAAGATCTACAGGCAAAGCTTTGTTTTAGGAAAGAGGGCTGTGTAGATACCCATTTACACGAGGAGCCAGCCCAAGTCTTTCCCTTTTTATTTGGAAAGTGTAAAAAATGAGTCTCTGTTGATGGTGACGGAGCAATCTGAGGAAATTTCCTCCTTTCTGGTACAGCTGGACTATGCCTGTCCTCTTCTCTACAGCTGGGTAATCACATTTCAAGTGAAGGATTTCTAGCCAGCAAAAGGAGGCCCTGCAAAATGAGTTAGAGGAAAACCACAAGTTCGGCATCAGAGCCAGCATCCTTCTCTGAATCCTCACACTGAGCCTGGCTGTCTGAAAAGCTCTGCTTGAAAAGGAGCACAGGATTTCTTTGCAACTGTAAATACTTCCCTTTGGTCCATCTCAAGCGCTCCGTTGACCTTTGGATATGTGAAAATACAACCCACATTAACAGATACAACAAACACCGAGGCACTGAGGGAAGCAGGCAGGTCCACAGTACCTCCCTGTGAAGATGTGTACCCATTTACACACAGAACTTTCACCTCAGATACAACAGGCAGTCCAAACAACAAGCAAAGATGCAGCATCTGTGGACACCAGACCAGACCCAGCCCTTGTGACCTCTGTTGCATCTGAACTTGGGTTGCCCACCTGGAGCTTCCATCCTTCAGCGTGACAGAGGAGTACATGAATGAGGCTGATGCTGCCACTGTCACAGGAAAGGATTTCAGCTTCTAGCTCCAATAACAGAGGCTTGTCCTTTTGGATCCAGAGGTTCCAGGTTCAGTTCCCACAGATGATCCTCAAGGAGTGGTTGTCAGAGCAACCCTGGTCTTAGAGGCAGGGACTTACTGGAAATGACTGTAATTATTTGAGGTAACTCAGGGGAATGGTCTGAAATTTTTCATACCACAACCCTCTCCAGAGCAGAGCTGAATGATTTGAAATTCCACCTGGCCACCCATCTGCACGAGCTTTTATGCAGACTGGAGCAGCAACCAGCTACTATGTGATGAAGCAATAAAACTTCCCTTGTCACCTTCTGGATCCTTTCCCCTCAACACCTCTCCCTGCATTTATTTGTAAGTGATCACTATGGTGGTGGAACCTGCCAGCTAGATATTGATGTTTTGTGCCCACTCACACCAAGGGGAGCTGACACACAAGATCCTTGGCTGCCAAAGTCCACCCTGTCTGAGAAGGAGGAAGGCTGGGTGATCTTTAGGACCAGCCAGACACTCAACTACCAGTAAAATAATGGAAGGAGCTTCATGAGACAGAGAGAGCCAACTCAGGACTATCTCTCAAGGAAAAACAAACGAGGAACAACAAACCCCAAATGACTGGGGCTAAAAATCACTTCAAACCCAGGAAACTGCCAGCACTAAGCACGCTGTGAATCTGTTTACTGCGTATTTTAATCATGTAACTGATCGGTCCACTTGTAACATACACCACATGTCAAGATAGACACAGCAGATATAAAACCAGCCTGATTTCACACAGTAAAAATGTGTACATGAAAACAGAAATATATTAAATGCACTTCATACAATGCATTTCTTATAATTTTAAATACATATCCCGATTGTTTTGCCCAGTTGGGAGCCCACTTGAATATTCTGGGACTGTCCCAAATCCCATTTGGGTCAAGAGCTCACTGACTCCAGTGGGTGTTGGATCAGATCCTATGAGATCAAAATTCCTGCAAGGACTAGTGTTTCAGTGTGGTTGGGTTTGCATTCCTCACAGAATACACTGTAGTTACACCATCCTTACAGTGTAGCTACGGCATTAACATCAGAGCCAATGAATGGCGATGAACATGGACTGAGAACAAATTTAGCAGCCTGGCTGGCGAGCGAGTCCAGAACACGCATTCGCTGTTGTCCACCTCTGCTGAGGCTCCTGTGAAGCATCACCAGCAAATATTCAGCTAGCATGTTCTGGCCCCCTCTTACCCATTCGAGTCATTAATCATTCATCTTAATTATCTCGGTGGTATTTTGTGCTCCTCCCCCACCCACGCCGCCTGTCTGTTTGAGGTCTCCATCTGTTGTTCCTCATCACATACTTGGACTGAAAGATCTCTGGAGAAAGGGCCATTTACTTGCGATGTGCACACACAACACTTCGTGCACCCCAACCTCAGCCACCCATTGAGACCTCACATGGTGCCTCACCACCAGTCGGAGTAACTAATGACACTCGTCAGGTCTCCTGTAACAACACACACACGTGTATAGACACACACATCACCTATACCTGCCTGGGCATTGGGAATGCACACGCACAGTGAAGTCCTCCTGGAGGCATATATGCCTGCAATTAAGGCAGGTGCCACTGACATCAGAGGAAGGAGGAAAGGGAGCAATAAGATGAACTGTTTCAATTTTAGCTGGACCCATCTTCTGACTGCTCACCCCCTCTAGCTGCAGTCCACAGCCTTGCACAGAGCAGGAGCCACTCAGCACACACCAGTTACAACAGTGCCCCCGTGTAGGAAAATACCTTTCTGAATGAAACTATTGCATTGTTCACGATGTAGAGGAACATCTAAGGAGGTCTAAAGTCTGGTGGCAAACTTGCTGACACTTGAGTGGACGCCCATGGAAGCAGGATTAAGGAAATGTGTGAATTTGCAAAGCTCACCTTGTGCACTGTGACATAGAAGGGAGCAGCAATATCAGTGAGATGAACAACACAATGAACAATTGTCTTCTCAGTGGTGTCCAGTGACAGGACAAGGGGCAACAGGCACAAACTGGAACCCAGGAGGCTCTTTCTGAACAGTAGGAAAAGCAGCTTTCCTATGAGGGTGCTGGAGCCAGGCTGCCCAGAGAGATTGTGGAGTCTCCTTCTTTGGAGAGATTCCAAACCTGCCTGGACACTGTGATCCTGGGTGACCCAGCTCTGGGTGACCCTGCTGGTTCAGGGGGGTTGGACCAGGTGATCTCCAGAGGTCTTTTCCAACCTCCACCTTTCTGTGATTGTGTGAACAAGTCTTCTTTGGCTTTAAGCTACTTGTCATTTCAAAATTTCCTTTTGGTTTGTTGGATATAGTAAGAAATGACTTAAAATGTCACCAAAGTATATTTTTATGGGATCTGTACCTGAAGTGGAACATTTAGCTGGAGCTGGTCTGGAATATATGATTACACAAAAATTTCCAGAACTAGTTGTCCTCCAGTAATACTATTTTCTTTGATGTTTTGCTTACTGAGATGCATTTCTCCTGCTTTCCCCTATTCACAGACACATAGACATCAAGGCAGGCATAGAAACTGATCTTATTTCTTACTCACTCTACTAATCAAATGAAAGCTCACCCAGATATCCTCTTCCAATCACCAAAACTTAAATCCAGTCTAGTAATTCAAGCAAAGACAGGCAAAGTCTACAAGGCACAGAGCACCCACAAAGTTCAAGCCCTTGTGTAAACCTGTGTGCACTGAAGAGATGTTCTCCCAGTCAGGACTAGGTGCACCAGCTCCCTCCAAACCCTGTGCTCCACACCAGCTGTATCTGGGATGTGCGTACTCAGAGCTGGGGGGAGAGGCTGTGATGCTGCATTTCAGCCGGGGCTGAGTATCCAACAAGCATTCCTTCTGATGGGTGTTCTCCGAGGGAAGGATGTTGGGGCACTCTCCATCACTTGTGGGACCATCTCCCATGATGGAAAATCTGACTGAAGGAACCATGGGCAGGGACAAGGAATTGATTCTATTCCATGAAGAGACTCCCTGTATGTTTTGGGAACAGAGAAAGGACTTGACTCTGAAGAGCTGTCCTTCTTGCTCCAACACTGAAGTCACTAAAACAGAGGTGGACCCAGGGATTAAAAAAAACATAGCAGGGTCAGGATAAGGCCTGTACACTGAGTCTGTCTGGTCCACTGCTAATGTCTATCATCTGGGTGCAACAACGGTAGGATGAGAAACTATTTATTTATGTACACAGAGCAAAGGAAACCCCTTAAGCAAACATACCAACAGAACAATTAGATGGTTAATCACAATGCTGGCCACGGGAGGTTCTCTCCATTCTTCCACTTCAAAGGAGCAGTGATTAATAAACAGCAGTTGCCTCTTCTGGAGGGATGAGTCAGCCCCCTGCCCACGCTGGGGTTATCCTCACACTGTGGCTGCTGCTGCTCAGAGCATGTGACTGCTCCCTGGGGAGAAGAAACACTTCATTTAGCTTGCAGTGCTCCACACAGATCACAAAGCTCTGCTCTCCACAGCCACCCTGCACAGCACTCCCGTGAGGCTGCTGTGCATGTGGACGGGGTGGGATCTCCAGGAAGAGTTGTCCTACACAGCAAGAATTCTCAAACTCCAGGTGAGGACAATGGAAGAGGAGCCACTGGATGGATCAGAGGAGTGATTGTACAGTTCAGAGATGTTGCTATCTGTAATGTACCTTTGATTTAGGGCAGTAGTGGGTTGAAAGGCATCAGCATTCACCACTAAATCCATGAGATTAAATGATCAAAACTATCACCTCATGCTTTCAATCCAGGACAGTTAAAGATGTTTTATAGGTGCTGGTAAAAGAGTGGACTAGCAAATGGTGAGAGTCCCTGCCTTGGTTGTGGCTAGTCCTAAAGGAACCTACTCAGACCCAGCAGGAGGTGAGCTCAGGCAGCTGCACATGAAGGGTGCTTTACACAATTCCCACCTAACACTTCGGAGGGATGGGTATGATCACAGACATGCTGTGATTGCAGAAGATAGATGGGTCCTACTCTTCACCATAAGAAACAAGTGCCAGTCCATGGTCTGTATCAGCCTCCACCTTTTTCTCAAGGAAGGGTTGATTCATCTGTGGAGAGGATGACACCAGAAGGCCAAATAGCAGCAGCAGACAAACATATGTTGTTGCTGTTGCCTGCCTCAGGAGATACAGCAAAGAGCTGAGAAATGGAAGGGGAAGTAGATCTGTCCTGAGAGGACCAAGACACACACCAATGTGTGTGGCTGTCGCAATTCAACAACAGGCAAAGTGAGCTCTCTCTTCCCCTTCACAGTTACAGAATGGTGACAACACAACCTCTCTGGGCAGCCTGGGACAGGCTCTAACACCCTCACAGCAAAGGAGTTTCTTCCTGTTCAAATGGAACTTCCTGGGTTCCAGTCTGTGCACATTGTCCCTTGTCCAGTCGCTGGGCATCACTGCAAGACTCTGGCTCATCCTCTTGCCCCCTGCCCTTTATCTATTGATCAGCATTAATCAGATCCCTTTTACTCCCTTTGCTTTGTACACTAACACAAGCAGTAGTTGCAGAATCTCCTGACTGGCTTTGGTGATGACACCCATGTGAGCTGCATCACTAGTGCAGTATTATAGTACTAGTGCACTAGTGCACTATTCCCTGCCTAAAATTATTTCTGCATGTTATTCATGGTCCACTGTGCCAAAGCCACAGCCACTGAGATAGCACCACCCTCTCAGCCTTATTCCTGCATTGTCTGTGCTCATGGGGCCCCACTGGGTTTAAGATGCTCTACAGAGTGCTGCCAACAAATCAGGACCTCAGTCTCTCCCACCATGAAACTATCACAATCACAGAATCATAGAATCATTTTGGCAGGAAGAGACCTTTAGGATCACTGTTAACCCAGCACTGCCAGGTGCTAAACCACATCCATCAGCACCCCATCTCCATGGCTCCATAACCTCTCCAGGGATGGGGACTCCACCACTGTCCTGGGCAGCCTGGGCCAGTCCTGGACAACCCTTCTGCAGAAGAGATTTTTCCTCATGTCCAACCTATACCTTCCCTGGTGCAACTTGAGGCCATTTCCTTTTGTCTTGTTACTTGTTCCTCCAGACCTTCTGATTACCTTTGGGGAATGAGGAACCCATACCTGAACTCAGGACTTGAGGGGTGGCCTCCCCAGTGCCCAGTCCAGTGGAACGACACTTGCTCTGGTCTTGCTGGCCACACTGCTGCTGATACAAGCAAGGATGCTGGTAGAATCAGTGGAGAAACAACGACTCACACCCACTGAAAAATTAGCCTGATGTTTTACCCACAATAACTTTGAGATAGACATTAGGTCTGCCACAAATTTCCTCGCCGCCTCTGCTCTGCGGGCCCTCAGCTCCCCAGGGTGTCACTGCCCACAGCACGCTCGCCCAGCAGCTCCCCGGCTCACCAGAGGACATTGCACGGCAGCGACACTTGTTGCCTTCAGCCACTCTCATTCCCCTCCTGGGGCTTTTCTGTCTCTGCTGGAGCTCCTGGAGGGAAGGAGCAGCCACAGAAGAGCTGGCTTTGCTCAGCAGGGCCTCTGCTCATTTCCTGAGCGCTTTTTGACACGTTCCGTTTGTGACCAAGCTTGGGCCGGGATCCCAGCTGATATTTTAACTTCAGCCTCAATAAGTTTCCAACTTCAGCCACTGTAAATAATTCCCTGACATGCACTCAGCCTGTATTATGGCACTTTCGCCTGTGTACAGTACATTTCATTTCTATTTTTTTCTGAAAACATTTCTTAGCTTCCTCTGTGTCAGCTCTCAGAAGAAGACAGCCTCTTGGTGAAACTGCCTGATCCTTGGTGAAGTCTGGAGACACCAGATTGGTTTGACAACTTGGTGCATAATAATAATCACATTCTCTCCTTAATGAGAGACAGCTGAAGCAATGTGCCATGTTCTAGAAGATGTTTACAGGACAGAGAACATTGGAACAAACCACATGGCTTCAAACCAGGGAGCGATCTCCATGTGGAACCTGGTTTCAGCAGTCATCAGGACCAGAAACCAAGCAGTCTATAAACTGATCTAAGAGTCAATAAGAAATTTTACCCACTCAGGCTGCTTATTCCTAACATTTTCTCAGAGTTGGCTTATACCTTAAGACAGCAGAACTCCTAGATCAACCTAACAAAGTACTTCCTAAGCATTTATTAAGCCTGCACTTAATTTCACATACACAGCCAGCTCCAATGGGATCTTCAATGCATTAAAGTTTACCAATTCATAGAATCAGAGAATGTCCTGGGTTGAAAGGGGCCTCCAAAGATCATCCTGCCCAACTCCCCTGCAGTGAGCAGAGACATCCTTAACTAGATCAGGTTGCTCAAAACCTCATCAAGCCTGACCTTGAATGTCTCCACGGATGGGGTTTCCACAGCCTCCCTGGGCAATATGTTCTACCATCTCAGCACCCACCCTCATAATAAAGAGCTTCTTCTTAACATCCTATCTAAATCTACCCTTCTCTAGTACCTTCAGGTACTGGAATGTCACTATAAAGTCTCCCTGGAGCCTTGTTCTCAGCATTGAGGGTCTCCTGTGATGCAGGTGACAAGCACCACTGGCAAAACATGGCCCTGAAAAGGTTAACAGAGCTCAGCCTTCCCCTTGTGACTGCCTTTAACTCTCCAGAAACAAGGATTCCACAACAAAAAAGGCAATCAGAAGTGCTGTACAGCCTCTCCTTGGGTGTCATCCATCCCACCACTTTGACCATTTATCAGGGTTTCTTTCACAGCAGTTAAGAGTTGAGACCTCCCTTCAGGCTCTCCCTTCTCCTGGGCTTTATCTGAGGGCAAAGAGTGAAAATTCAAAACACAGAGTATACAAAACCAAGCTCCCTGAACTGTAAGCCACACATTTGTTTGGAAGCTCCTTAGGTAATTTTACTCCCTGTCTCCTGCTCACTCGGCAAATCTTTTTTTTTTTTTTTCCTCCTTTGCCTTGGTAACAAGAAAACAAAGGGGTTGGGACTGTGGGGGGTGGGGTGGGGGGGCAAGAAGAAAATATATTACTCCATCAAGAATCCTTTGTCCTGTGTCAGGGACCTGCCCAGCTCTATAACTGTAAACAAAAAAGGCAAGGTGGTCTTGTCTCCTGCTAGATGTTCATTGGGTTCTTTAGACATTGCTACTTCCTCTAGATTCAGTAGGTAGATCTGTTACTGGATGACCCAAACCCAAAGCACCAAACAGCTGTAGATTTTGGCTGCTAATCAAGGTCTGATCTGAGCTATCCTAGAAATTCCAGTTTTGTCTGGCCCAGAAGCTGTTTGCCATCTGCAGAATGGAAACGGGAGTGGAAATATGTCGTCGCAAGATGGGAGTGAGTTCTAGGAAGGCTGCTTTAAGCTCTTCAGGATGGCTTCCCAGCTGGCAGAAACTAAGCTTAGTTGCAAGACAGTCAGTGGAACCACATGAATTCACACCACCCAAGAATTTCAGTCTTAAAAAAAATTCAAGGCACTCCAGGATTTAATGGATAGTTGACAGAAAACTTGTCATTTATTAAAATGCAATAGCTCTATGCCTTCAGCTAACAGTGGGAGGACACTCCCAGTACTCATGAGAAAACTCCTAGAAGTCTTCCAGCAAGCTCAGATTCCCTACACCTGCATTGCTCAGTTGCCCAGGCACATCAACCAGGGCACTCAGCCCATGCTCTGCTTGGTGTGTCTTGTGCAGACAGCAAAAAAATGACCTCCAGAGAGTTTGAAAAATCCAATTTTCTGGATATTTCTTTGTACATTGTAACAGCACAAAGACTACACAACCTCAACTCTTGTATCAGTTGTGTTACTTGAGCTTCTATCAGTTTTTGTCCATGGTTTGAAACCATTCCTTTGAGGGGAATGTGGAGAGGAAAAGAAGGTTTTGGAGAACAGCTATTTTAAGCCAGCCATCCAGTTTCAGTCAGCAGTCAAAGCGTTTTGGTGTCACCTTTTCCATGTTTCCTGCAGCTTATGCTGTTGCAGATGACGCTTTCACAACATTCATGCCTCCTGTTTGTCCATGATGGGCAGGATTATTTCCATGAGGATTCTCAGATGATGAAGAAAATCTCCAAGGTTTGACCTTTAACAAGGTGACTCTCCATATCTGCTATACTTTTTGGCATAGGTTATGACATCATTAATGCAGAGGCCGGAAGAGAAGATGCCTGGCATTCAGCTGTCATTGAAGTGGAAAGCACAGACAGAGAGAGCAGTGAAAATGCAAGGGAATGGAGAATGCAAAGATTTTATTCAGGGGGGAAAGGGTGAGCTGGCAACATATTGGTGCCACTGCCTTCCAGGATGTATTTCTGTGCTAGTAGCTTCTGCCGAAGTTTGGTCACCAACAAAGAGGTGCAATTATTGGCTCTGCCATAGCATTATATTGCTCATGGATTCTGGAGAAGTCCTAACTGAGCTCCTTAAAGTAACTAAGACCTGCAGAAGTTCTCATAAGCTGTTTTTCTATATTCCCAATTCCCCAGCAGGGAAACTGAGGCAGCAGGAGGTATACACAACACTGCGGCAGATGGGAATGAAACAGATTTCCAGCTGTTTGGCTCTGCCTCCCAGACAAGGTTGGCTCCTAGGTAAATAATGGACCTGTCACACCCAAATGTTATTTTTCTACTGTGGGTATTGGGTTTGGCACCAGCTCCAGCAGAAGCACAGCATGACCATGGAAGTCCTGAGGAACAAGTGCCCTGCACAGATGGAGCTGTTCTGGGGAAACCTTGCTATTCTGCTACATTTATGCAGTCGGTTCAATGAGAGCCCAGGCTCCAACCTCTCAGCTGCACAAGAGCATAGGGAGAGCCTGAACGTGGAGGACAAGGCAGGATGGTGGAGCTGGTTCCACCAGCCACCATCTCCTCCATCCTGGTGCCTGGGCCCAAGCCTCACCGGTCAAATCCATAGGGGGGCAGCAAACCCTTTGTAGTCATGGGACTTGATTCCCAAAATTATCCTCTTCCAAACCCTCCTGTGGTTCAACAGAGGCAGGCCCACTTTGAGAGATTTGGAGCACACAGGGTTCTTTTATAGTCCGTATGGTAACATATGGGTACCAATATGGTAATGACACAAGGACAGCCACCATGACTCAGAGCAAAGGTCCATCTACCTCCACATCCAGCTTCCATGGTGACCAACAGCAGAAATGGAAGAAAAAGCATAAGAAAAGAACATGCATGGACTATTCCACCCCAGGATGCTCCCTTGCCTCCAGGGATATACATCTCAGGCCAATTCTATGGTACTCTATGTACTGCAAGGAACATGAACCCCTTGTGAATTATAACTAATGAGCCCCTGAGTGACCTTGGCACAAACTTTGTTTCAAGATCTGTGCTAACTGTGCCCTCTCTCCCCTCTTTGAGGTCTTTGGTCAGGCATCTCTAGGACAGGAAGGTACTGCTGCTGCTATTGTGGTGGTGATAAAAGCAAGAGAGAGTTTGTGGACCCAGCGCTGAAGGGCCACAGAGCGGAGAAACCCAAACAAAACACTTCGCTACACCCAGTTGCCCAATAAAACCAAGAGCTGTGTTTACTCTCTGGACAGGCAAGGGAAAGCAGCTGAGCAAGGCACATGGGTGACTTAACCAGTATCCCACAGTGGTGGAGCTGGGATTTGCTCACAGCTTTCCTGGCTTCTCCCCTCACAAACTTCAGCCACACTGTCTCTTTCCTACTCTATTTTGCTTCTCTCCACCCAGCTGTCAACTGAACAGAGTTCCTCCAGTGCCTTTTGGGAACTGTCAGGTTTGGATGAGTATCTCTACTCCATGGAATGGGCTGTTACCCTCTGGGTGTGCTGTTAACCCTGATTTCCCACTGAGGTAAAAGAGGAAAAAGCAAGACTGACAGCTCCATGGATGGTAGCTGAACGGGAAATCGCCACACCTTCTCTACCAGGGACACTGTTTTCCCTGCTTTTCTCCTCTCCACTAACAGCTTTTCTTAGAGACCCTCATATCTTCAGCTTCCTCCCAGGAAAAGTTAAACAAATAAATAACCTTCCCAGCCACACCTCCCATCTCCATTTAACTTACAACAGCATAACATCGAGGCAGTTGAAGGACCTGGGGTTGTTCAGACTGGAGAAAAGAAGGCTCAGGGGGAAACCTTCTGGCTCTCAACAGCTCCCTGACAGGAGGTTGGAGTCAGGTGGGGTCAGTCTCTTCTCTCAAGGAACAAGCAATAGGACAAAACGAAATGGCCTCAAGTTGCATCAGGGGAGGTTTAAGTTGTACATGAGGAACAATTTATTTCCTGAAAGGGTTGTCAAGCCCTGTCCCAGGGGTGGAGTCCCTATCCCTGGAGGGGTTTCAAAGCTACAAAATGTGGTGCTAAGGGACATGGTTTAGTGGTGCTCTGGAAGCGATTGGGTAACAGTTGGACCTGGTGATCTCTTAAAGGTCACTTCCAACCAAGGCAATTCTCTGATCCTTCCCTCGGGATCTCAAACAGCTCACAAAGTATTTGCCTGAAGATACCTGGCATGCAATCCTCTGAAACTTCACAAAGTTTCTGAAAACTGCCTTAAGAGACACTAAAATGACAAACCCTGAGCTCTGAGGTTCTAACAGCAAAGATAGGGCTAGATAAAGTTTTCTTTGGTGTTGCTCCCTGTAGTAGATGGGGGTAAAACTTGACTGTGACAAAACCTGGAGTCAGATCCAAGAGGTGGGCTCTACAGAGTCCTCTGCAGAAGATAAACGATTATCAAGGTCTTTTCTGCCTATTCCAAAGCCGGTTTTGATTAAAGGAGGAATTACCACCAGCTCCCTTCCCTTGCCCCAGTAACACATAATGCTCCGTCCCCTTTTCCTTCACTGCCAGTTTGTTCTAATAGAAAGCAGAATGATTCCTGAAAAGCATGTTGAACAAAGATGGACCTGTCAGGCAGTCACAGCGATGCCTTCGCCAGCTGTCAGTCTGACACACGCAGACACAAATCCCTGGCTTGCCTGGAAGCCAGGCAGCATCCTCAGCTGCTGGGTATGGAATTCAGGCTGCTGTGGAAGAATCCTCTCTCCTCCTGGGTTTTAAGCGCTGTGCACAGTGCACAGAGTGGTCTGGAAGGGTAGACTTGCAGAGCTACCTGCCTTTGCACGTCCAAAATCCTGGCTCTTGATCTATGAAAAGCTCCCCCACAGTTTTCATTGGAACTGTATTTGCCTGAGTGACTGCACAGGCCAGCACCAAGCAGAGGTAACCTCACCAGCATCTGTGTGATACCTGGCAGAGGTCACCCCTGCATTAGGAAAACTCCCCAAATGGTGCAGCAACAACTTGCCATCGTTTGAAGCAGGCTTAGGCACTGAAAAAGTCATGCCCAGCTACTTAACACATGTATTAGACAAAGAACTACAAAGGGGCTGAAAGGAAAGCAAGAGATCGTTTCCTATGGGGTTCTCCTGAGTAACTACCAGCAGAAAAGCTGTGACACAATCAAAGAGAGAGAAGAAAAGCCTCAACAAGAGTCATTTCCACCATGCTACAAGTTTGCAGCCTGGGGTATAACTTCTGAAAACCACTCAGCAGCATCTGCCAGGGAGGAAAGAAGAGGAATAAATCCCATTGAATCCAGACCTCGTGGCATCGTAAAGCATGGAAACGAATCGAAGAGTCAGAGAACAGCCTCTAGATTATTCATAGCACTCTGGGACACGAGCACAGGGAAAGACAGCCAAGTGACACAGGGCCTTCTGTGTGACGAACACCCGCACGGGCAGTGGCAAGCAAACTTGGCAGAAAAATGGGTGCTCCCACCCCAGCCAGGCAGAAGGAAAGGTGGAGGCTACGATCTGGGCGTGCTCTCAAATGCTGCTGCCAGACCAGAGCAGTTGGTTCTTGCTGGTCTCTAATGGGGCTAGAGCCGCTTCAGTGATGCAGGAGAGATGCTCCAGGAGCAAACACCAGCTGCACAGCACAGGGACAGACTCACAGGAGCCATGTCCTCTTGCTCAAAGCAGCCTGAAGCTCCTTGTCCCCCGAGTGCCACCAGCAGAGAAGCAGCTGCTTATCACGTGGAGGTGGGGACAGTGGCTAGAATGGGCTTGTATGCAAGAGACCAGCAGCACCAGGCACCACCAAAACCAGCACAAAACAAAGACACATTGGGCAGTTTGCTCTGATCCATCCTCCTGCCCTGGAATTCAGCCCCATGGTGGGCAAAGCCCAGATACAGCCAGCTGGAGGCTAAGGGAGGAAGGTTCTTGGGGCAACCCAAGCTCTCCCCCTCCATCTTTTTCCAGCATCTCTTCCTCCACTTCTTGCCCATCTGCAACAGGAAGCACATCTCAGTGATCAGAAACTGATCAAATTCCTTCATTCAACAAGCTGCCTCTTATTCTGTGGGATAAGCCCTCAGGAATGCTGCAAAGGGCATTTCCCCCCTCCAGCTCCACCAAGCAGGGAAATGTGGAGTCTTGTCTTTCATCTCCCGGATTGATTTTCCTTGCTCTGGTTCTTGAAGTCAGTGGATGTTTGGTGAAAAGAGAGAGAAAAGGAGCCACACAAGCACTTCCATAGCTCCCTTCCCTCATAGAAAACACTGAACAGAATGGAAAGTAGTCTGAGAGGGTTTTTAATCTAGCTATGAAACATTGTTGAGGGTTATACCCCATATTTTATTATATTGCCCATAACACAGGGAGTTCTAGGGAGCAATCAAGACATTTTATAGATCCCTAGTCAGTATGACCAGCTCCAAACATCCAAATGTCACAAGATTCATTCAAAACATTGAGAGACTACCTTTAAATAATCACAAGCCCTTTATTATTTAAAACCCCAAAAGACAGACCTTCCTTTCTTTGCCATCTGTTTTTTCTGAGGTTTTTAAGATTTAAGCCATCCAGCTCTGCATGTATAAGGGTGGGGTTTGGTTGGGATTTTTCCAAGCTCAAAGTTACAGGTCTCCTGTAAATCCCATGACTCCAGGGGCTTAGTCTTTGGAGAAGAAAAACCACCCAATACAGGAAGATTGCCCCAGAATTGACAACCCTGGTTGCTCACTCCCTTTCCAATAATTATTTTGCATCTTTCTGACAGCAGATAGCAGGTTGCCCTAATCATACAGCCACAGCTATCTAGAAGGGACAAGCATTTGGGACAAGGTTCTGAGAGGAAACACTCACATACATATGAGAACAACAAAGTCAACACGTTCACCCAAAACTCTCTCTCCTTCCCCTATTTCAAGCGACATGGGATTACATACTCCACAACCATCCTCTTAGTGCCTGGAGGTGCCTCATTTCCTCTCATCATTGCAGTTATACCACTGGTAACAGAAAAAATCAGGCTGGACTCTGCCCTTGCTCCCAGTACTGTCCTACCAGATAGCTCCACAAATTCAGTGGTGCAAGGAGCATGAAAGCCACTCTGCCCTGGAAAATGCTGCTAAACAATCTAGGCCACAAACCAGACACAGAGCCACTGCAGTGATACCGAAACTTAGCATCACTCACAGAAAAGGAAAGAAGCTGTGACTGGGATGTTTGATTCCTGCCTGACTCCCCAGGAGTCACCAGCAACCAGGAGTAATTTATAATAAGGTTTATGCTGCTCTAATTTATTCTGGGAGATGAAGCCAAGTGCAAAGAAGTTTAATAGCCAACACTTCTTGGTTTGCACTGAGGGAGTAACACACAAGTACTACAAATCCCCATATTGTGCCATTCTTTGGGCTGCACCTACACCAAGCGCATTAAGGTAGCATGTAAAGGGATGAGACTTTTTGGCAGTAGGATGTACCAAACGCTTCTGGCAAGTCCTTTTTCTAGCCACAGATGCTAACACTGGAATGGCTCTCAAATCATGCTGGGGTGTTAGCAACAGAAGAATGGAAAACACTTCAAAAATGAAGGATAGAAAAATAACTCTGATGACTTTCAAAAATAAGAGAACGAGGGCTGTTTTCCCTCATTCTCCCCTGGTGTATTTTCAATTTGAAGTGACACGCAAAGAAATGGACAACCCCTAGTTTGTCTCAGAAGGCAGAGATACATAAGTTATTCATTATCAGCAGGACCAATTGGAAATTCAGCCACCGGTTTGGCTTTTTCTTCTTCTATTCACAAATTATTCACAAACGGATTCTAATTTTTCCCAAGTGAATCTACAACAGTTCTGCCCCTGTGGGTTAGGAAGCCCCCTGACATAATGGGTCAGCAGTACCTAACTCCCTTTGACTTCTTTGAATAACTCAGCCTTCACTAGCCCGGTGACCAAAACCAGCTGCTCTCTTGGAGTTACTCACTCGCTTTCCACTTGGATTTTCACTTTTTGCTATTCAGGGCATGTGACTGATCATCTGTGCTACGTGGTTTGATTTTACAGCTCGCCTGCATGACCAAAGGCTTTTAAAAGAACAAGCAAAGCTGAATGATGAAGAAGTCACAGTTCACAATTTATTTATTTTTTTGACAAAACAAGCTTTTGTGCTAAAGTTTGCGAAGCCTTTTAGATTCATAAACATTTCCCCCCCTGCCCAAAGGTCATCCACATATTCATAAATAACCAATTATATATGACTTCGGAAACCAGAGAAGCCAAGTCAAATGGAGGGGTTGCCAGCATGTCCACAATACTGTTTATTCCATTAGTGCACCAGACCCTGCGCCAGAGCACTTGACTGTGCCCCTTCAAAATGAAATTAAAGAAATGAAAAAAATTCCAACCCAACTCAAAAATCCATCTGAATGAGTCAGGAGAGCACGTGATGGCCATCCCCTCTGAAGCATGTACTTCACCCGCCTGTATACAAGATGTCAAACTGGACTATTGTAAATACCAGCATCCTGTCCCCGTGGATTTGAGGATTTTGTTATTATTTTTTTTTAATTCAAGCCTATCTCCGTCAAACCAACACTGTTCCAATATCTCAGAAGCAAGCAGGGTTGATTCCAGGCATGCCAGAAGTCAGAGGGAGGGTGATAGTAACGAGGAACAGCTAAACCTTTTTGCTTTCTCTCACTATTGCAAAATCTTTCTCCAAAGCAGAAGATTCAAGTCAAGTGGCCATGTTTTAAACGAAGTACTGTGTGTTACTGGGCTATGCTACTGAAAGGGTAATTGTAGGTTAAGAACCTTTGGATCTCTCAGATTTTTAGGTGTACAAACTCTAACAGTATTGCTAGCTGCACTTTATCTTATTTTTCTCTTTCCCCTTTCTTTTCACCTTTTTCCCTCCATTTTTTCCTCTCCTCTTCCCTCTCCTACTCTTTTCTCTCCAGTCTGTTCCTTTTCCCCTTCCCACTTGCTTCTCACTTTCCCTTTCCTTTTCTCTTTCCCTTTCTTTTTCTCTCCCAATCCCAACACTGGAAAGTAGCCTCAAACTGCAGCTTCAAAATGCTCTGAAAAGCTCTATTATGTTTATCGACACATTTTCCATCCTCTGTTTTCTCCTCCAGTCAGACACAAAACAAACACTCAAAAAGCACATCCATGCACCTACAGTTGGTGCAAATGCACGAGGAGCATGTGGCACGTGCCTATGCTTTCACATATATCTGAGTTTTTCCTCTCCTCTTGCAGCCTCGGGGAAATCTGCAGGCTGGATGCCACAGGCTGGCTCCCTGAGCTACGAACTGTGTCAGCATGAAAAACGGGGGCCAGCGATCCTGCCAGAGGGCTGGGGAACAGCAAGAGCATCAAAAGGGGAGCCTGGTCGAGAAGCACACGCAGCAGCAGCCGGGGGCTGCAGGGCGCTGCCAGCCCCACACCGAGCTGTGGACTCTAAGGCCAGGAGAAGCACGAGGCCCATTTCTGCTGACCCTTCGCAAGGGCAGGAATTACAGATTGCCACCCAGGAATCCCAGCAGCTTCTTCCCAGCGACCGAAAGCACAAAAGCACTTAAACAGGTGTTTAAAGTCAAGCTGTACCTTGGAACTCGCAACAGACTGCTCTTGGACTCACTGAGCTCGAAGATCAGGGCCAGATCTTCTATGATGAAGTCCCCCTAGCTTTAACTGTTTGCTGGATTATCATTTAGATGAAGGTCCAGACATAATGCAGATATCCAACACAGGGCTGACGGCTGGAGGGAAAGACCATGTCCTAGCAAACAGATCCTAGGCTCTTCCTCAGACTTTCAAGGGTATTTTTGCTGGAAACCATTTACTTATATATCTATACTGCAGCTAGTGAAAGACCTTCACACCTTTCACTCAATATTTCAAACCTTTTTGGGTCCAAAGTTTGCATATGAAAGGCTGGAAAAAGCAATAGAGAAAAACACCAAGGAAAGGTTAGCATGAGAAACAGAGCAGAGAGAAAAATCCAGGTGAAAAAATACATTCAGCCTATACAGTACTAGACCCACAAAGGATGTTATATGCCAGGAGCTAGAAGTCATGTAAGTGCCAAAATCCAGGTCATTCACACAGCAGTAACTGGTTCCCCTGAACATGGTCATTGTGACACGGCCAGTTTTTTCCACAGGACATCCCAGATTATTCTTCCCTGGTCCCCATCCAAGCCTGAATTTTTCAGCCTGTTTCCCACAGCCTATCCTTGTTCTGCCTCTTTCTGTGCTGCTCCCTCCATAAGCAAGTTTCTTGTCCTCTTGGACTTGAATTTTGCACTTCTGCTTATCACTGTTGCCAAATCAATGGCCTCAGTGCTTACCCTCCATATGTGTGTGCTCCCCACTTCTCAGTCTCACCTCCATCCCATCCTTCCAACTCTTTTCCTGGTATCAGCCTCCTATTCCCTGCTGACTTTCGGTGGTATTTCAAGCCCCAAACCTCCTGCCAGTCTTCAGTTCCCCCTTTGTCTTCTTACATCAGGCTTCTTGTATCTAGCTGCTCCTTTTATTGCCTTCTCCACCACTTTCAACCCCCAGCATTCCCCCTGCATTTAAAGTCTCTTTATCTCCTCCTTACCTCCTAGATGCCCAAGCCACCAAGATGGCAGGAGAGACAGACAGCTTTTTCACCTTCTCCCTAGCATTGTGCTACCATGAGTCATTAGGAAGGTCCACAGACAAAATACACCCTCTTGCTTTGGGGGTAGGTGCCCCAACAACCCACTACTTAAGTGGACTCAAAGTGTTTGCCAGACTCACCATTATGAGCAAACTGAGATATCTTTTTGGTTTTCTTTTCTCCATATCACCTAACAGAGCTGAAAATTATCAGCTCTTCACAGCAACCACAGCAGGCTCTTCTTCAACATCAAAGGGTTGAACTCATCTGTCCCGAAATGAGGAGTCTGCTTTATACAATTTTTCTAAGCTATCTGCATCATTAACCTCCTGGGTGCAACTCATTTCACTTCTAGTAAGGACCTACTTTCAGATGAGTTCATTGAACACCCTCATCTTTCTCCAGAGAGGGTGGAGGAAGCTCAACTTAGGCAAATTGACTGGAATGATCATCTAACAAACAGCCAGCATTAAAAATGAGGTGAGCCCCAGGTCCTCATGGTTCCTCAGTGACATCTCAGCCTCTCATTCAGAAGGAGGAAATGAGGAAATGTCTCATTCAAATAACACACGCCAAAAAATCCCCCAAAACAATCTTACTTTTTATCTGTTTTCAAACATGGAAGAAAAAGAAAAACTGGGTTTTTTTTAATCCTTATTGCATTCTTAGAAATGGCTGAACCATTTCAGATTACACCATCTCAAGAAAAAAAAAATAGCCTGAGCCACATGCATGCCACCAAAAATGACAGTGAGAACAGTTAACAGACTGGCAAAGCCATAAGAAATTGAATGCAGGATAGGAAGTGTTGACCAGCTTCTCAGAAGGTACTAGTCCCATCTACACCTCAAGCAGGATACAAGGAGGCAACTCTTGTTTCCCTTGATTTGAAGTTTTCATCAATGTACTGTGTGTCACCTCTCTTTCTCTGCAGAGAGGAGAAGGTGGCATGAATCACAAAATCCCAGCATGGTATGGAAGTGACCTCTGGAAATCACCTCATCCACCCCTCTGCTCCAGCAGGGTCATCCAGAGCAGGGGGCCCAGCATCGCAGTATCCAACTGGGTGTGGAATCTCTGCAGAGAAGGAGACTCCAGAACCTCTCTGGGTAGCCTGGCTAAGCTCTGACACCCTCAAAGATGGTTGTATATTCCTTTAAACAACTGTCCCTTTTGAAAGGGTGGGGAAAATAAGGGGAAGGACAGTTGATAACAAACTTTGAAATTCAGTTACAAGTTAAAATGTGCCTGAAAAGCAACTTTACAAAGCCAAGAGCTTCACAGGATTCAGCAGCTCTTCCAGCACTGCAGGATACAGATATGTAACACTCCCAGTAACATTCCGCAGGCTCCAGACTCCACCACAGTTACTGGTCACGTTTTCCAGCAATTAATGATGGGGCTGTCAAATGTTTACAACAGATCCCAGCGACTCCTTCCAAGGCAGCCTGTGGAGGTGCAGCCTGTGGAGGTGCACAGCATCACCGTGCTCTTCAGCATAGGAAAAGAGTGAGCTTTGTTTCTTGGGTAACACTAGAAGATGGTAGCATCAAGGAACCAACATTCCTCCTACTCCCTCCTGAGCTAAGCTTCTACAGTAAAAAACAAAGTGCAGCTTCACTGGAAGAAGATTTCCAGCCCCAGGCTCAGGTGCTTCTGTGGTGACAGGTTTACCAGGTAGCACTGCATTACTTTGAAGTGCTTTGGCCCATCAGCAACACAGACAGTAGCCAGGTGGAGCCACAGGGAGACTACTACTAGTCACAGAATCATGGAACTGTTTTGGTTGCAAGAGACCTTTAAGAGTAACTGTTAATCCAGCACTAAACCATGTCCCTCAGCACCACATCTCCACAGCTTTGAAACCCCTCTAGGGATGAGGAATCCACCTCTGCCCTGAGCAGCTTGGGACAGGCCTTGATGACACTTGCAGGGAAGAAATTTTTCCTAACATCCAACTTAAAACCTTGGGATCTGACAAGAGTCTGGCCTCATCCTCTTGCTCCTGCCCTTCAGCTATTGTTCAGCATTGGCCAGATCTCCTCTGTCACCTCTTCTCCAGCTGACCAGCCCCAGAGATCTCAGCCTTTCCTGGGCATAGAGATGCTGCAGGCCCCTCAGCATCTTCATAAGTCTCTGCTGGACTCTTTCCAGCAGTTCCTTGTCTCTCTTGAACTGGAGAGTCCAGAACTGGACACAATTCAGATCAACAACAAAGTTGTACTCCATCAAGAGTATATGATGAGCTGGAGGCAGGAGAAGGTCTCCCCTCATTCCCTTGGGGGCTTCAAGCCAGTACCTGACCTACCCTCCAAGAGGAGTACATGCTGCAAATGAGAGGCTGTAGGGATAGGGCTGACTCTCCAGCCCCACAGTGTAGACATCTGTATCACAGGGAGGTTGTCCCTCCTCAACAACAACCACCAAAAAAAACACCCAAAAAAAATAAAACAAAAAAAGGGTCATTTTACTTCTTCTCCCCCTCCCTCTTCCCCCACCTTCCAGAAAGTCTTGGTTTCATCCCACTGTGGAACGAAAACAAATGTTCTAAACCGCAACATTTTTCACAAACCAGAATTTCTTGCAGTCTGGCCAGCCTTGGTGGATCAATACCAGGCATTTCTTTCCTCCTCTGCTCTGGCCTTTCCCTTTGAGCCTCTTCCCCCCCCGGCCCCACTCACCGAGGGGAATAAGGGAGCCAGAGGTGTCGAACGGAGGAGTCGAGAACACTCCAGCCCGGTTTTAAAAGGGACAGAAAAAACCACTGGCATCAGCCGGAGCAGCAGGGCAGGCACTGAGACCTTGTTTTGGATTTCGCAGAGACTCTCCCTGGGGAGAGATGTCTTTTTCGTTGTTGGTTTTTTTTTTTTCTTTCCTCTTTTTCTCTCTCTCCTCTTCTTCTTTTAATGCATGGTTTTGTTTGTAAGTTAAAAGTCTCGGGATTTGCAGCCTTTGAAGCATGGTCAGCCTGCCAGATGGAATTAGTCAGTGACTTTTAGTCGGAAATCCCAGGCAGATGAAGCGGGATGGAAGGACAAGGGTTTTTTCTCATTTATCAGGAAACCCTCTGAGGCGACCTCCCCTCATTCAACCAGAGAGCTCCCGGAGACCCCAGAAGCAGGCTGAAAATCAAGCAGAGGGGCCAAACCCTTCATGAGCATAAATCGAGGGACACCACTGAAGGCAATGGCCCCCAAGCAGATTTATACTGCTCCAGATCCAGCCCAGATGTTTTTGCTGGTACTTGCCTGAAGCTCTAAGATGTCAGCAGAGTTTCCTCTGTTTAAAAGCATTGTGGAATTTGGCTCCCCTCACCCCTGACTCACACCACCAATCCATCTCTTCCAACCATAGCCTGTCTCAAATCTTCCTACTCATGGTCTCCTCAAGGTGAGCACTCCTTCTCCCAGGTGAGCAGCCTCCTGAACAGTGACTCTTTGCCTTCCTTCACACATTCTCTCATCTTATGTCCAAACCCAGAAATCCAAGTGCTACCTTTGAAGCTTTACCAATATACTTTATCCTCTCTTTTGTGTCTTTCTCCTGAGCTCACCCTTCACTGCTCCCCATGCCTATCCTACACACTTCAGGTGATTCCTCCTGACAAAATTACACTTGGAGAACATTATCTTATTTCCACATCACTCAAACCACAACCCAAGAGATTGTGAACATTGAGAACACTCAAAGGCCCATCATAGAAACACTAAGTGCCACCAGTAGGTGTGGGAAGAGCTCACAAGCTTTAAATTGGAGCTAAGAGCCTCCATGCCAGAGACCAGCACTAATCACTCACCAGCTAAGACCCGAACTTCATTTCTCTTAAGGGGTAGAGGGACTTGTTGTGAAGCTGGTGCACAGTAGTGCTACTAATGCAACCACTCCAGTCTGTGTACAGAAAAGTCCAGTTTACCTTCAAACTCTTAAAAATCTCTTAGCAGTACAATGGTTACAGCAACAGGGATGTCAAAGCAGAATAAAGTGACCATAGTGTTCAAATACTCAAGGAAGCGATTAGACAAGGAGTGATGGATCTCTGAGCAAGACCTTTTTTTAACAAGTCAACAGGCGGCATCTCAAGCAACAAGCATCAGGCAACAAGCATCTCCAATTGCAAATGAACAAGCAAAATCAAGGCCAGTTTTTGAAGACTTCCTCAAAAGGCCATGCAGTCTACAAGTGCAAAGGCAGATGGGGATGCTGGTCAGCAGCTGGCTGAATGAGCCAGCATGTGCCCAGATGGACAAGAAGACCACCAGCATCCTGGCTTGGATCAGCACCACTGTGGCCAGAAGAACTAGGGCAGGGAACATTCCCCCAGACTCAGCACTGGAGAGGACCACTCCTCAAATCCTGGGTTCAGGTTTGGGCCCCTCACAAGAAGAAGGACACTGAGGGGCTGCAGTATGTCCAGAGAAGGGCAATGGAGCTGGAGAAGGATCTAGAGCACAAGTCTGGTGAGGAGCAACTGAGGGAACTGAGGTTGTTCAGACTGGAGAAAAGCTGGCTCTCAACAACTCCCTGACAGGAGGCTGGAGCCAGATGGGGTTGGTCTCTTCTCTCAAGGAACAAGTGACAAGACAAAAGGAAATGGCCCCAAGTTGCACCAGGGAAGGTTTAGGTTGAACATGAGGAAAAATGTATTCTGCAGAAGGGTTGTCAAGGTTGTCTCAGGCTGCCCAGGGCAGTGGAGGAGTCCCCATCCCTGGAGGGGTTTCCAGGTTGTGGAGATGTGGTGCTGAGGGACATGGTTTAGTGGTGACCTGGCAGTGCTGGGTTAGTGGTCAGACCTGGTAATCTCTTAAGGGTCTCCTCCAACCAAATGCACATAGGTCCTAGCACAAGGGACCCAGGCTGCATTTTATTGCCTTAGAGAGGCAGCATACCCAAGGGGCTGAAGGCACAAGTTTGGAGGAACATTCAAGCAATAGGTGTGATCCTTAAGACATGACCTGACAAAACCTGTGGAAATTACTGCTTCAGGACTTGGATGAGTCAATGAAGTGCAAAATTAGTTGAAAAAGATTAACAATCCAGATTAATGCAGTAATACCTGGGCTATTTGCTGGTAGTGGAGACATCTCTGAGGCTTGCTCAGCTAGGATGGATAGAGCAGAAGCTGGCAGGAACCTTTTGACTGTACCCTTTCTGCTCAGGAAGATCTGCCACCATAGAGCACAGCATTTGCCTTTCACCCACCTCGGAACTCTCCTCCACCCTGCAGCGTCCCAGCCAGCCTTACCCTACCTACCCACACTAGGGATACCAGGGCTGGGCAGGTGCTGTTCTCACCAGTCAGCAGAGGGGCCCACACAGGCCTTGGTTAATCACTGCAAACAGAAGGGGATCAGGGAGAGCAAGGGTGATATAATTTACTGGAGATCTGGCTCCATTATGGGCCACTTCGTGCATGTTTCAGGGATGCTATGAAGCTGCCAACATGGCCCAGGGCTGGGCAGAACATGAGTAACCCTGGTTGAGAGGAAGAGGCAATAAAAGAACCTAAGAGAGGTCTGAAACCAGGAAAACAGGCTTGTTTATGAAGCCAAAAAGAGAGTGCAGCATATTCCAAGGCCAAAGGAATTTGTCTTACAACATTCCTTCGCCTTGGCTACCTGGCCACTCTCACATAAACAATGGAGACACACCAAGAAAACCAGGAGGCTTCACAGAGGTTATAAAAATATCACTTGTGTAATTAGTCTGAATCAAAACTCATGACTTTCTGGTTGGAAGGAATGTGTGTGTTTCCCCTTGCATTTTTTTTCCTTTTTTTTTTTTTTTTCTCCTCATAAAAATCTAGATAAACACAAGCCCTGGGATATTGGATGGTTCCTTGCATATTGTTTTAAAAGCAAGAACAACAACAACAGCAGCCACCGTGGTGAGGAGGAGCCCCTATGACGGACACTCCACAGTCCCTCTTCTCCTCCATCTGCAGGAGCTGCTCTCACCCTGGCTCTGCCCCACGCAACCCCTGACCCGTGTCCCATCCCAGCCCATCAGGAGGCACCCTCAGTAACTGCCCCCCACTCTGTCCACAGCTGGCACCACTTCGTCAGTAGGTCACGTAAGGAACCACTGCAAATGGGACCGTGATTCCCACCCTCTGCTTGGCTTTGGGTGCGATTTGCTCCCGGCCCCCTGACAGACAGGAAGCCGGGAACAGGAGCAGGGGAAGCAGCGACTGGGATGCCCTCACCCACCACTTACAGGCTGAGGGGGAAGGGACCCAGAGCTGCCCTATGGAGAAGAACTTGGGGAGTCAGGGTTGAGAAGCTGGAGCTCAGATGGCCCCATGTGCTGGCACCCAGCAGCCACTGGCACCCTGGGCTGAACCCCCAGCAGCATGGGCAGCAGTGCCAGGGTGGGATTCTGCCCCTTTGCTCCCAGTGCTCTGGGGAGAATCTCCTGCAGTGCTGGGTCCAGCTCTGGAGTCCTCAGCACAGGGACAGGGACCTACTGGAGCAGGGCCAGAGGAGCCACAGCAATGTTGGGAGGGATGAAACCCCTCTGCTGGGAGGCCAGGCTGGGAGAGCTGGGGGTGTTCAGCATGGAGAAGAGAAGCCTCTGGAGAGACCTTATTGCAGCCTTCAAGGGGCCTGTCAGAAAGATGGAGACAGACTTTTGATCAGGGCCTGGTGTGACAGGAAAAGGGGTGATGGTTTTAAATTAAAAGAGGGAGATTTAGACTGGAGAGAAGGAAAAAATGTTTTGCAGTAAGGGTGGTGAGAGACTGTCCCAGGTTGCCCAGAGGTCTTTGGTTGATGCCCCCCATTACTGGAACCATTCCAGGTGTGGTTGGCTGAGGCTCTGAGCAACCTGCTCCAGTTGCAGATGTCCCTGCTCATTACAGGGGATTTGGACTGGATGACTTTAAAAGGTCCCTTCCACCCCAAACCAGTCTGTGATTCTATGACTCGTTCATGAACTCTGCTGCCGCCGTGCAACAGGAGCCCAGGGGCCGGCGAGACACTGCTCACAACATCACCTCCCACCCACAACAGCCACTAATACTCACGCGCTTTATAAAATCCTTTGGATAAAAAACAGGAGCATTGCCAGCTTTCAAAAATGTTGTGTGTGGCCCTAGAACAGAATGATATAGGCTTCAAAATAATAAGACTTAACCAACCAAAAATATTTGGAGTATTTTTCATCTGTTTTCTCATTTGGACCCTTGAGGCTTCATATTTTCAAGTGAAGTTGTTTTCTTCCAGGATCAAGAGAGCTGGAAATGCTAGTTTAAAAAAATAAAAATAAATAGAAAGCTGAGAATCTCATTCAGCCTCTTGATTCGAAGAGCTCCAATAAAGACCACAAGTCTCAACTAAAATCCACAAACATCACAAGCTTCACAATGAGATTCAACAAGAGATGCCAACATTCAGAAGCATGAAATGATAATTCCCACCTCACTGGATCTGGTTTCAATTTTCTTTTTCTCACCTCAGGTTCTGTGGCTATTTTCCTCTTCCTATAGGGATTCTACAAACAAAACAATCTCTCACTCTACAGCCAAGGGTGTAATCCTAGCTACCTGTCAAGTGCTTTTAAAATTCTTTACTCCTGGAGCTTTCATAAAAACCAGAAGTTCAACAGAAGAGAAAAACAAAACCCAAGTAATGGTCGTAATGAGAAAAGCTGCACCAAGACTCTTCATTTATTCCTCCTGTTAATTTAGTCGGCTCTCATGTCCCCCAGGTTGCTCTATCCTAAACCAGCAGATGATGAATACAGGGACAGGGGACTGGAAGGCAGACTCCTAGGAAATGAAGAGACCCTGACAGGAAGGAACCACCTTTGAGGGCTCAAAGTGAGACAGTGTTTAATGAAAAGCATCAAGGTCTCAGCTCTGCACAGAAGATCTTAAGTTTTCTTTTTTCTTTTTTTTTCCAGACTACCATAGATAAGGAGGGAAAAAAAAACAAACAAACAAAAAAACAAACCCAAAGCAACCCACATATAGAACAAAGACCCTCCCTTGTTTCTGTCAGAGCAGCAAAAGATCTGTCTCTCTTAGAGGAGAAAAGGGCTTAGAAAAAGGATGCTTCCTACCTCCCTTATCCATTTGCTCTAAAATCGTTCTGTGTTACCTGGGGAAGCATTTGGTGGCATGCAGAGCCTCCCAGATAAAGGACCTCCACAGAGAGAGAGGTTTCAGTCTGGTGACTGTATCTCAACATACTATCGCTGCCTTCTAGAGGTGAAGCGAGGAAAAGATAGCCGGGTGACACGCAGTCTCCAACTATTCAAATACAAGCAGCTTTAACTGCTCTCAAAAGGTGTTGATCCAACGAAAATATGAACTAGAAGTCAATGGATCCGAGTGGAAAATATTATAGCAGTCAAATAGGCTGCTCCAATAACACTACCTCTACCCACAGGTATGTTTGAAGGGGATGGGGTGAGGAGGGAAAAAGAGAGAAGGTTCTGTGCTGAATAGCTGAGAAGTTGGGTTTGTTTGGGGATGAGGGTTTTTTCTGCAGGGATCCCACCCACTACAGGGAGCTGTGCAAATCTCATAATGCCAGAGACTGATGGGTGATGGAAATATCCACTGTGAACTGCTACAAGCAGCTCCAGGGCCTTCCTATAAATCACTTCAAACTCAAATTAGGGTCATTAACATACAACAAGGTCATAGCCCAACCATTTCGGAGTGTTGATGGCAGAGCTGTGACAAGTCATGCAGGACCAGAGTTCACTGCAGGTTATCTGTACCCACTAACCTTCATCCAAGGGGCAACACTAAGGAAAAAACAGTCGTGTGCAAAAAATGGTGCCACTCCACAATCAAATCAGAACAAGTTTTAGGCCTAAAAACTGTGTTTACAAGCTCTCTCCCTCCAAGGGGCAACAGAATCAGTTTTGCAACTTGTAGAAAACCTACTCTTTCTAATCTCCTCACATGCACACTGAAAAGAGATGCCCACATCAAGCTAGACAACCCCCAATATACACCATGTGTTTGCATGAAGATGGCCAAAGAACATCCCCTCAACCACCTCCAGGATCCATTGGCCAGAAGAAATAGCCAAGAGACCCTTCAGGAGAAGGAAAGCTCTGCTTGGGCAGCAAGGCAGCTCAGCTGCTGTGGCAACAGCATTTCAGCAGGTCAGATGTGAATCTGAAAAACAATGCTCCACCTTGTCTTGCACCCAGCTGTGCCTAGAGATTCAGGAGATCACAAGACACATCATAGTTTGAGGCTGCAGCAGTCATGCAGCACATCTGCTCCCTTATCATAATGTATGGACAGCTCCCACTAGTACGATCCATCCCTTATTTTTACATACACCAAAATACACTGAATTCCTCCCCCCCTGCCTTATAAACCCAGCACTGGCCTAGCTTTCCACCTTGCTGTTGGACAGCGCAGAGTTCACTGAGATGAAACCAGATCCTGGGGCTCCACAGCCAAAAGCTGGTCCCCCTCCAGGTCCCTGAGAAATCCTTTGTGGTCTCAGGGACGTCACTGATGAGGTGGGCTCTACCTCAGAGAGAGGAGGGACGCCTCTGCTTGTTATTAGCTGTACTGAGGATCTGAAGGACAAGGAGGCATCAAGCCAGCATCTACTTCAAGATGTAGTGATCTTACATTTGCAGAACATGCATCTGGCCTTCATTAACTTTTAAATGGTCCAATGTGGGCGGAGGAATTGGACTGGGATGGGAAGGGAGCTAAGGCACTGCACACTGAACAGGGCAGTCACAGGGGATGTTCAGGCAACAGGCTGTTTTGTTTTGAAGATGTTTCTCATCAGGAAGTGTCTTCTCCCAACATGTTCACATCAGAGCATCAGCCTATACATGGTCCCAGGGGTGTGTGGGACAGATAACCACCAGAAAGGGCTTGAAATTTCTCATGGTGGTCATCACAAACCTTACAACAAGGATGAGAACCTGGTGTGGCAGGGCAAGGAAGGACACTGGAAATTCAGCCATGAAATGGCAATGAGATGGTCTTTCAGCCTGCCTAAAGGAGTCAGAGAGTTGAGCATGCTGGCACCCTTCAAGACCCGAGCACAGGTAGGCCAAAGAAATGAGGTATCAATATTCATCCTTTCCCTCCTTTTGTCCACAGCCTCGAAAGTAAACGAGTGGTTAAGCAAACACTACAAAGGTCTATGTTTCCTCCAGGAGGGAAGAGTCTGCCTTGAGGACATGGGTGGCAGATTGACAGAGAACTTTAGTCTGGCTCACAAGGATCAGAGTCTATCTGCGAGTGTGGCTATGAGTATAGCTCAAAGGAGGTGATTCAGCACATGAGTATCTAGCTGGGTGGGTCGCTGAGCAGGCAGCTGAGTTTGCCTGTGTGGGCAGCAAAGCACATGGCAGAACAACCGGGCACAGCCAGCCCGTCAATAAACAAGTGTGTCAGAAGTGAAAGGACACAGCAGGGCTGAGGACTTGTTTGGAGGAACAAGTCAAGAACTGTGCCAGTTTCTGTCTTCCATTAATCCTGGGACATCCCATCACTTCGTTGTGAACAACAGCACACAACCAACAGAGGGGGATGCGGCCAACAGCCCACAGCTCCTGGGTGGCATCAGAAGGAGACACTTGCACTGATTTGGTACTCTGAAATGGGGCAGACCTTGGGTTGACCTGACCTCAAAACAAGCAGAATGGAAGTTGTGGGAAATGACACTGTAAACAGGAAGGCATGAGATAAATAAGAGATGGGGAGGAGACAGATCTATTTAAAGTGGTAGTTGCTAAAAAGCATCGTTTCCCCTCTTCTGCTCAGCTAGAACCAAAGGTCCCCACCCTTTTTCTGCTCGCCTGCCAAGACAGCAGACACTGCTTACAACTCTTTCCTCGCCGATGCAAAGCTTGCTGCACACCCCATTAAAAACACAGCTGAGGCTGGCCAGGAAGCTGGGGAGAACATCTCTATACACTTCAACAACTTGAAAGAGAAGGCTGGTTCAGGGTTTTTAGCCAGCTCCTGACTAAGGTGAGCCAAAGCTCTTACATGCAATATGACAA
Organism: Ceyx melanurus; assembly: GCA_024611195.1. NCBI lineage: Eukaryota > Metazoa > Chordata > Aves > Coraciiformes > Alcedinidae > Ceyx > Ceyx melanurus. Next base: position 51,357 of record JANHGL010023292.1, on the reverse strand, counting down.
TAGCAGGTGATCTCCCCCCCCACCTCCTCAAAGGAAGGTTGGGCTAGATGCTGCAGAATCACATGATGCAATGCAGTGCCTCCTTTGAAATGTTAGGTTGTTTAGAGGCAACAAAAGACATCAGGGAGAAGTGACCAATTCCAAGTGTTGAAGTGTAACAGAAGAGATGGGACAAGAGGGAACACGTCCTCATCTAGCTCCATTCAGGGCTCAGTGTCTGTAAGAACTGAACTGTGCTCAGCATCAGTCCAACCCCAACTCCCGCAGACTGCAGTCCGTGCCCTTTAGGGACATTACTCTGCCTGAGTGCTCTCGGAACAGAGATTGGCATTTACTGTCCGCAGCCTGATAAAGAAGCCATTCATTTTAAACACAGCAAATCTACAATTAGGTATTAGACATCCACAGTTCCATGTTCCCACTCCCAGGTCACAAAGACACACTTTTCCCATTCTGATGCAGTAACAACCGGTAAAAAAAACAAACAACTAAACAAAAACAACAAACAAAAGAGGGAGAATCTTTTGGTCAGTGTAAGCTTTTTGTTGCATTCTCAGAACTGGATGTACTTTGTCTAGAAGGAGATTTCAGCCCTGCAATTTCTGATCACTCCTACTGGCAACAGCCTTTCCTTTTACTCAGCTCTCCCCTGATCTCTTCCCCTTGGGAAGTGGCAGGAGGCTGTTCCCCACATTACCAGGGCAAAGTACAGAACTGCCCCAGGACCGTTCCCATGTGCAGAATCAGCCCCATTTATCTGAAAAAAAAAAAAAAAAGAGTAAAAACCAAACCCAACCAACTCTGTCCTGTTACAGAAACCCAGTTAAGTAGACAAGCTAAACAAAACACAATTAGGTTTCCTTTGGCCAGCCTGGAACATATGGTATTCGTCAGCTAGTCGTGTTCCTCTCTCGATTCTGGCAGGAGATAGCTAACTTGTTCCAAGCACTAAGAAAGCTCCTGGAAAGTCAGCATGCTGAGCAAACCTTTGGAGGGGGGCTTGCTGGGGATAGAATAGCTCACACAGACACATATTTGACAGCATTTCTTCCACATTGTTCAGCACAGCTCTAGGTTACACCGCCTCTGGCTTTCGCACATTCCCGGTTCGCATCAGTCCCTGCGGGGCTGCATCTGCAAGTCCTCATCTGCTAGTCAGACACACACAGAGCTCTGGGGTTGAGGACTCCTACCAAGTAGGCAGATAAAGGTGTGGAAGGAAGAAAGGTTCCTGGGGACCTGGGCTCAAAAACAGGCAGAATGAGCAGCACAGTGACTCCTTTATTACATTACCTTTCTGAGGCAGGCTGAAAAAGGCCAGCGCCATCCCAGCACAGACCAGAGAGAAGGTTCCCAGCAAGAAAGCAGCAGTAAGTACCTATGGTACTGTCTATGTGTCTATATAACCAGTCTCTATGGTGTTATAGAGACTGGTTGCTGCGGAAAGGAACAGCCTCTGAATTTGGTCATCAACCAGAAAAATCTGTGAGGAGTCTGCCTCTGCTCTAGGAATATTCTGCTCTGTTGGGAGTTTGCAAAGCAGTGAGCAAAGAGCTGATTCACGGAGAAATAAGCCCGTGGTTTAATAGAGGGAACTGGAAATCCTGCTGCAGGAGAGGAGTATCTGCACAACTGCCCCAGCAAAGTCAGTTACGTCAATGGGAAATGGAAGCTGATAACAGACTACTGATTTATTCTGGTAACAACAGAGACTGCAGACTGGAAGTGAGCAGAGAGCTTCCCACCTCAGACTTGAGGCCTGCAAGAGAAAGCAGTTCAGCTGCTTTCCAAGTCCACATAATTCACTGCCAGGGCTGCTCTGACAACTTTTGCATGGGTTTGCTTGGTCTGCTATGGGTCTTTTTTTCAGCAACAAAGCCAAGTGATTCCCCATGGAGCAGCTACAAGCCAGCACTGCCTGTGAGTTTCTGCACAGCCATTTATCTTCCCAAATACAGTTGGGCTCATGGCATGACTGTTCCTCCCCTGCTCCTGCTGATGGACAGCCCAGCTTGTCCAGGCCACTGCAGCCTCAGCCTAGTATTCCTTGGGCAGAAAAAAGTAGGCAATGGGATCATAAAGGATCACAGAATCCCAGCATGGTAGGGTTGGAAGGGACCTCTGGAGATAATCTTGTCCACCCCTCCTGCTCCACCAGGGTCACCCAGAGTAGGGGACCCAGGATCACAGTTCCAGGTGGGTTTGGAATCTCTCTAGAGAAGGAGACTCCACAGCCTCTCAGGGCAGCCTGTGCCAGGCTCTGGCACCCTCACAACAAAGCATTTTCTCCTCCTGTTCAGATGGAACCTCCTGGGTTCCAGTTGGTGCCCACTGCCCCTTGGCCTGTTGCTGGGTACCACTGACAAGAGTTTGGCTCCATCCCATTGTCCCCTATCCTTTAGCTATTGGTCAGCATTGACTAGATCTCCTCTTAGACTTCTCCAGCTGAGCAGTCCCAGGGCTCTCAGCCTTTCCTCGGCACAGAGATGCTCCAGGTCCCACAGCATCTCTGTAGCCTCCACTGAACTCCCTCCAGTAGCTCCATGTCTCTCTTGAACTGGGAAGAAAAGCAAGAGTATTTATTCTGACCATTCCTGTGCTATTTGATGCACCTGTTTCCTGCCAGAGTCGGGTTTTCTCCCCCTTTTACCTGCTAGGCACAGTCACTCTCATTCCTTTACTGCAGAAGACCAGGGTATCTATCAACCCCTGGCTCTTCAGTGACATTCTTGCCACATCAGCAACACTTTAGAAGACTTAAATCTCTTTTACCCCCCTGTTGTAATAACAGAATCCAAGCATGGTGGGGCTTGGAAGGCACCTCTGGAGATCATCTCACCCTGCTCCAGCAGGGTCAACCAGAGCAGGTTGTATAGGATCACATCCAGGTGAGTTTGGAATCTCTCCAGAAAAGGAGACTCACATACTCCCTGTAGCAGAAGATATTCCCCCACTTCCATTTCCAGCCTCTTGATATCAAAGACCTGGCTTAGGAACCAGGCTTCTGTATCTCCTCACTGCACTCACCACAGACCCACTTGTCAGGTTTACCAGCTTTAAGTGCCTTGGGAAGCATTTCCCACTCTTCTGAGTTGCTATTATGATTCAGCAAAACTTGCTGTGCTCACCAGCCACATGCCGGAGCATATCAAGGACTGAAACACTTGCAAAAAAAACCTTTTCATCTGTTTGTTCCCAAACTGCTCAACCCTATCCCATTCAAAACATGCTTTACAGGGACGGAGCAGCTGAGGTTTTGTTGGGTTTTTTTTGCTTTCAGGAACCAAAGAATCAATTTCAGCTTTGTCCTTTGAGAACACCATCCATCACCCACCCAGGAGCTCTGCAGAGTGAGGCAACAGCACATCATCGTCCCCTCCCAGTGACACGGAGCAGAGTGTGGCTGCCTTTTGTTCTCACCCACATCACACAGGCTTCAGCAGAGCCTGGTCACCGAGGGCCATTCATCTCTTCTGCTTTCCAGTCCTGCTCAGCAGTACCCTACTAGGCTTTCCTCATCCATCATGACTGGCAATTCATCTCCATTTCTTGCTGGGCACTTCCTCCCCGTGCCTTTGAATTGGAGGGATTTTTTAAATTGTTCTTCCCTCCCTCAAAGGAACTTATAACATTTACTGCATGGTATTGGAATCTCTGGACTGAACTGAGTCATAGTTCAGCAAAATTAAATGGGTTTCATCTTCCTCACAGTAGGAAATTGGCCATACTGCAGCTGTCTTTCTGTTTTCCTGTTGAAACCATCCCATCTTCCTGCAACTCTGTCCTCAGTGGCAGAGAGCTGAGGCACGGGGCTTCCAAAACAGGAGATAAAATGCCTGTTGCCAAAGGTCGTTTGCAAAGCTGTTCGAAGCAAGAGGGGACTTCACAAACTTTCCAATCATTAAGGCGAGTTACAGCATTTGGCTCCTTCCTGCACTCTCCCAGTATCTCTGATTAACACTGCTTTACTACTGCTCTGCTGGGAGTCAAGAGTGAAATTTCCACTGGCTTCCAGGAGGGAGGATGGGGCTTGCTAATGCAAACCCAGTGCAATGAACCCAGTGCAATGTCCCCACGTGCCCTGTTCTGGGCTATGTGACTGCACTGGAGCCCAGGACTGCCCACAGCACCCCCTGGCTATGCTGCTTTCAGTCCCAGGGTACACTGTGGAGGTGACTCACGTGGCACAAGGCATCCTGCAACACCTTAAAGGCCTTCAGAATAAACAGATCGATAGCCAAGCCTTGCACAGGCAGGATCTCAGCTTCCCGAGTTGCCACATATCCAGGATCCCTCCTTTTCCCTGGGAGCTCATGGAAGCAGGGCAGTTTTATAGGCCAGAGCTTAGCAGGAAGCACTGTGGGCTGCCCAGCAGGGATGGGTTCCCTGGCATGACCCAGAAGGGCTCAGTGTAACAAGTGGGGATCCATCCGCGTTTCCTCCTGTGAGAGGGGGGAGCTCTTGGGACGGCCATGGGCAAGCACAGGCTGCGTTTGTTTGTTTTCTTGTGCCGGCTGCAGGAAAAGCGCCTCTGTGCTGGGAAAACACTGAAGAGCAAGCGCGACTCCTCCACCAACAGGCAGAAGGGTGTGTGAGCCCGTGCTAGAGCCACCCTGTGCCCACCACCCTGCGCCCACCGGCACAGTGCACAGGGAAGCACAAGCATAATAAAAAAATAATAAGAAACAGATGGGCAATAAATTGAGAGCAGCAGCCAGCTGGGATCTTCTAACTAGTGACATCAAGGGATTGCTGAGGTAATACACTGATGGGTTTTAAATGAACTGTAACCACTCAGGAAAAAGATCTAGGCGTCACTGCGGACAGCTCAATGAAAACATCTGCTCTGTGCAGAGAGGCCATCAGAAAAAGAAAAAGAAAAAAAAAGGTCCAAAAATTGTAAGGTTGAATGGGATAAAGAACAATACCAAAAACTATATATATGCTGCCACATAAAAATCAATGACACGTTCACACTTTGAGAAGGGAGCTCTGAAGCCTGCTCATCCCGTTTTGCAGTGGGGAAAGAGGGAACAGAGGCCAGAGAAGGATGCCAAAAATTTGTTAGAGGCACAGAAAGGTTTCCAAGGTCGTCAGGAAGAGAGATTAAGCTCCAAACGGTTCAAAGGGCTTTCGCTAGAAGCATATAAAATGATGAGCAAGACAGTGTAGGTTTTCCCATCTGCCCTTCCTTATGCTAAAAAAACGGTAGCCACCTAAACCACCCCAAATCCACTACTGCAAAAGGAGAAAGGAAGGTCCCCAGCGCTTTGCAGATTGCCCAGTTAATACTCAGAACCTGCTGCCACAAGGTGCGAGGCAGAGAGTTAAGCCAGTATCCAGAGATGGATCTGCCATCTCTTACCACATGAGAATTAAATGTATATAATCCATATATGCCTGTTGGCTCACATGCCTGGCAGACACTAGGAAGAGACAGAGTAATCAAAAGCAACAAAGAAAACCAGGGAGGGACCTGATACTGATGGGACTGCAGGAAAAGGTTGAAGGAGAAAAAGTTGCCCAGAAGAGGAAAAAAATATCCTCTGGTTAAAAGAAAAGGCAGCATAATGCTGGGCACAGGTGAATGTTTACATTCAGAGCAGCCAAGCTATGACAGGGTTTACCCTCTACTGTGCAGGGGCCTAGGACAGCACAGAGCAGCACTGGGTGCCTGAACCTCAGCAGATACCTCTGCTGGGGAAACGCTTGCACATCATGGTGCACAATCCCAGCAGCTACCAAAGGGCCAACAAAGCTCTTGAGAGAACGGGCTCTGTGTTTGCTAAAAGGATCAGCCTGAGCTGCACAGGGCTCTGGCTTCAGAATGGGCAAGAACAGCGGGAACACCCATCTGGCCACCAAAATAGAGCAATTTTTCCTTCATGTGCAGGGATTTCCCTCAAGTTCTCCCCAGCGGCAGTAGCGAGAGCGGTCGCGGTGATGCTGTGAACACATGGGAAGCGTTAAAGCGTGACACCACACAGCACTTAGTCCCAACCATCCTGCCCACGCCTATTACAGAGCACAAGGCCGCCTGCTCCATGGGATGTCCATGGCAGGACTCTCCTCAGCCTGGCCAGGGGTTTCTTTGCCCTGCTGTGCATGGCTGGTGGTGTGGATGCCCACCCAGGACAGCATCGCGGGCCTGAACTGGAACAGCGTCACCAGGCGAGGCATCACTCCGATGGATGGTAGTGGATTTCAAAGCATGTGCACATCAAGCAGGAGTCCTGGTCCTCAAGTGAGACCATCCATCCCCAAAGGCATGGTGGCTCTCATCAAGTCTCTCCCCTTAGAAATGGCAGACGGGCAAGAACAGGACAGTGGGATCCTTCGTTCTCCTTCCCTTTGCACACATTTGCCTCTACCTACCCTTCTCCCAGGAACCACAGAGCATCACAACCAGAAGAAAAAAGAACAATGATGCAAAAGCCCCAAACAACCCCACAGCTACTCACACCACCTTTGACACCAAGCTGCCCACTCCAGTCTAGGAAGCAGGAGCCCCAGCACAGTGACCCACAGCACGTACTACCCATTGCCCAAAGCAGTTCTTCTCCACACCTCCTGAGCTCACCTGCCCTCCTTCCCCACCATGCGTCTGCCGAGGGAACCCCACTGCCAACATACCCTGTGCACAACATCATAAAGCAACAGAGTCCAGTGTGAAGAGAGGCTTTTATGTGCAGCCAACATTTCAACAGGCACAGTACATGCTGTATGCTCAGTGCCGTCAGACTCCAAAGCTGAATTCTCCAGTGTTTTAGGAAAAAGGTAAGGCGGGAGGAGAGTGTGAGAAGGGGGAACAGACCAAGCTTTGTGGAATTCTTTTTAAGAGTGTATGCATGACAGTATAAAAGGACATTTTTTTTTCCCCCCTGACCTCAAAAAGACAATATTGTTTCACACAGAGCAATTTCCAAGAGCAGCCAAGCTATTTCTACAGGAACCAGTGCCTGGTTGAGGCAAAGGCTATGAAGGGGAAACCCTCTCTTCAAGTACGACATGGAAATTCCTTGACCTCAGCTGCGAAGCCGCTCAACACGCGTGTGATGGGCCAATGAAACAAACTAAAATACTGGCGTGGCCAACCCAGATGAGGGCAGGTGTGTATGGGAGACTGCACAGCCTGCTTTTTCCAGGCAAAGAGCCTGAAAAAAAAAAAAAAAAAAAAAAAAGTGCCAGGCTAGGAAGAAGAGGAAAGCAGGCAAAAGCAAAGCTATTGAGACATTGGTTAGCAAAGCAAAGACTTAAAATGCCAGGCAAACAGGTTCTGATTCATACCCTACAGCCTGAAGGTAGAAAGGCAGGGTGAGCAGGCACAGAAGGCAGAAATAAATATTTATCTTAAGCCATGCTATCATTTGGTGGCTTCACAGAAAAGGTTGGCTGTTCTCTACGAGCTCAGACAGAGGCAAATAGGCTCATCATCAGTCTAGACCTGGTAATGCCAAGTAGTGACAACACCACAAACCTGTACCCTACTCTAAAGCTGTGGTTGCTTCCTTCGGAGGCCCCTGGAGAAAACAGCTCCAGAGTGAAACTACTTTTCCTGACTGCAATTGAGGACACATCAACCTACTGTCTCCACCAAGTGTCCTACAGACAGGTGAACACTGGATAAAAAGCTGCACAGTAACAACTGCCCAGTGTTAACTTTTTAAGTCAAGGGAGATAGCGTCCTTTAGATTCCTTCTTGGAGGAGTGGATATCTAAAATTAAAGCATCTGAGCCCTACAATCCACCTGCAATCAGGGGTGAACCTCTTGGGTCAGGCAAAGCACGTGAATTCTCCCCATGGCCCTCTAACAGGACTGAACCCACCACGCAGTCGGGCTGTTGGCTGCATACAGGAGCTCACACACACCACATATACTCTGATCCCTCCCTGGGACAGATATCAGTTAGGAGGGATATTGCACTGACAGACTCATTTGTCTCCCAATTTAACAGCAGGGAAGAGGACTGCAAGGTCTGGGCCACAGACCTTCCCAAGCTCCAAGCAACCTGCAGGAAGCAGGATGAGAAATAGTAAAAAGCTCTAGTGGCACCCATAGGTCAGCTTAGGCACACATGCAGGGATACCAAGTTTTGTCAGGGCCGTGACTCTCTTCTAAGGTCAAGCCATGGCAGCAAGCCACAGCTACAAGCCCTAGAAACACATAATCATTTTGGTTGAAAGAGACCTTTAAGATCATAGTGTCCAGTCATTAACCCAGCATTGCCAGGGCACCACTAAAAGCCATATCCCTCAGCACCACATCTCCATGTCTTTGAAACCCCTCCAGGGATGGGGACTCCACCACTACCCTGGACAACCTTTTTGGGGAATATTTTTTCCTAATATCCAACCTAAACATAGTGGTGCAACTTGAGACTATTTTCTCTTGTCCTGTTACTTGTTCTTTGGGAGAAGAGACTGAGCCCCTGCTGCTGTTCAGATATTCAGCATTGAGAATAAAAGCAACCAGGTTCAATGCAAACTAACCTGTGCTCTGAGACCTAAGACTGGGTCCAAAACACAGCCCATCTTCAGTGATCTCTCAGAAACCCCACCAGATTGCTCTGCTGCTCATTAGCTGTAGCTTCAGTACTTTCTGGGTTTCTCCAGCAAAAGACAAACTCCTGAAAAACAAAAGTGACATCCAAGGAACTTGGTTCTTGTTTCATCTCCAACACAAGCCTCTACACAACACCTGTTTGAGACATACTGCCTTTCCTATTCAGCATTTAGATGCATCATAGATACTGATCCTGTCTTTCCTCCCCTGGTCACCTGCCCCTTTCCTGCTAACATCAAATTTTCCAAGGTCCCCCAGTGCTCCTAGTCTAGGACAGAAACGTATTTATTAGGGCAAAAATGAACACAGTGTATATGAATCAGAAAATTGTCCAGTCTATTCAAGTAGGGTTGGGCAAGCTTGTGTTGCCTAATTTAAAGGCCATTCAAACATTGTGGGTTTGAACATTACTGCATTAGTGTTTCACTTAGGAAAAACTGTGAAAAAGTAAAAATTAAGACAAGGAAAAAAAAAAAAGCCAATGGAAACATAAATAGCGTATAACATATATAGGGCACCCACCTGAGCCGGAATAGACCTTCTAAGCCCTAACACATTGTACAGACTTCACTTTAACTAGAAGTTCTTTTAAACTACTTCTAAAAAAATAGAATTTAAAAAATCTTGAATCACCATACAGAGTTGGAGCAGGTCAAGTGAGATGAATATACATGCCAAGGCCAGCAGGTCCTAAATCTTGACCTGTGTTCACTGAGACTTTGAAATCAAGGTCATTTAGATCAAGAATGCAGACCTAATTTGCAAAGCTCTAGGTCACCCAGCCCACCTTGGGTGAACTGCAGCAGCCCACTGAGACAACAGGACGTGCTACAAGCTCACCACAGCGTGCAGCTTGCTCATCAACTTTCTCCATCCCTCAGCAGCACTTTGCTGCACGTAGGAATCCCAGCAGCCCAGCTTTCTGCAGATAATTACCATAATAATTTTACATCCCTCTTTTTCTTCTGTCATGTCTTGGTTGAGTAATTTGTGTTGGGTGACAACAAACAAATTGAGGGCCTCTTACTCAGAGAAGTGACATTGTATCAGTGTCCATCAGCAAGAGTAAGGCTTTCAGGTTCAAAAGCTAACCCTACCTGAGGAGAGAGTTGATTTCTTCCCAAACTGCACCTCAGAAGCAGCAATAATGGGAAGCATGAAACATCTTTAAAGCACGGAGTGAAAGCAAGCAGAGGTCACATGGTGAAAGAGAAAAGCAGGCACCACAGAAGAAATTAAGGCACTGCAGGAACAAGGTTCTCCTCACCCATCTGATCACATTAAACCACCTCCTTGGTCACATATCTCCATTTCAAAAGCCAAGAAGCCACAAGAAACCAGATGGAAGCCAAACTGAGCACAGTCTACCTCCTGAGGCATTTGCTTTCTCCTCATTTTAAATGTTGCTTTAGCTAAAAACAGGAACAAGAACCCAAGAGATGGAGGCTGACAAAAGACACTTCTTACCTGCCTGTGAGGAGGATCCAAGGACAGAAAGCATGGTCTGACCAAGCAGCTCTCCCATCACCAGCAACCTGCAGCCCATCCCCAGAAGATCGGCTAGCCCAGGAGAGGTCTCACTCAGATGATTAACATCACCTGAACCACTACTCCTCCTTCCTCCCACAAGGCCTTTAAAGCCCCACCATTGGTGTGGGTTCCTCCTCTGTTTCCATTTACAACTGGGCTATAGCACTCTACAGCTGCCAGTCCTTCTTGTGGCCTTTCAGGACTTCAAGGAGCCTGTCAGAAAGACAAACTTTTTAGCAGGGTCTGTTGTGACATGACAAGGGGTGATGGTTTTAAACTAAAAGAGGGAGATTTAGACTAAATACAAGGAAGAAATTTTTTACACTGTGGTTTGTGAAACACCAAGGAGATGGTTGATGCCCCATCCCAGGAAACATTCCAGGTGAGGCTGGCTGGGGCTCTGAGCAACCTGCTCTACTTACAGATGTCCCTGCTCCGTTCAGAGGGTTGGACTGTATGAGTTTGAAAGGTCTCTTCCAACTCAAATCATTCTAGGATAAGCTGCACCCATAAGAAGAAACAGGTTGTGTTTTCACCAAGAAGCTGCAGATGAGATCCCATCATCATGTTACACCATACTTTCTCCCTGGTCCTGGGCCCTTTGTGCCCCAGGGGTGCCTCCAAGGCTGAAGCGAGGTGTCACAGATGCCAAGGGGCTGCCCCAGCCCTGCCCTTGCCTGCAGTGAATAGCTAGGTGCTACAAGCCCTGGATGGCGATGACCACACACATGAGGAATCCCTTTGCTTCTCCATACCATCCCTGGCTTCTCCCCCAGTGCCCCCTGCACCTAATCTATATTTTTTTTCCGGCCCCATGTATACTTTCCAGCTCGTTTCCTCTTGCGGTTCTCATTTCCCGCTCCTAGGAGGTGAGCTCATGTGTTTCTCAATTACCAGCCAAAGAAAGGGAGAGGGAGAAAGCAATCTTATGGAAACAGATGAAGTCATCCCTGTGTAAGGCCACATTACAGCTCGTGCTCACAGAGCAGCCACCACTGCCCCCAGCCCTGGCAGGGCAGCCCCCGGCTCAAGTCGTTCTACACCTCCTCATGCGGAGGGAAGACGCTCCGGCGACACGCAGAGTGAGCCAAGCCAAGTGCATTCGCCTCACTGACTTCTTCCCCCCCTTTCGTAGCCCCAGCTCCGGCTCCTCCCGCCCTATCGTCCACCTCCAGGGATCCCCACGGGTCTCTGACTCACTCACAGTGCGGCCCAAGTCAGTCACTCGCCCGCAGCCCGTGCGGGGCTCCCCACGCTGCTCTCTGCCTACGGCTGCGTGGACGCCGGGAAAGGGGCTACAACAGGGAAATAGAAAGGCAATTAAAAGCATAATGCAAGCGGTTGTTTAGGAAAGGTGGTGGGGAGGAGAGAATAAAATTAAAATAAATAAAGGAACGTTTTAATGAGCGCAGCAGCGAGAGCGGGATTAGAGGGGCCTGAATGGCATCTCTATATTTCCCGTCTGGGAGGGAGGGCCGCCTGGAGCAACCAGAGCTGACAGAAAAAAAAAATAAAAATTAGTTGGACCTCAGGCTCCGAGAAACATTTGGCTAGAAAGGAAAGAAGGTAATTGCTGCAAATGGAGCCTAATTCAAGAAGCAGGCAGCCCTACATGGGGCCAGCTCTTGTGCTGTTGGAGCGCTTTGGACACTTCACCAGCACCAGGGTGGAAAAAAGCACAGGGAAATCTTAGGGAAAAAAAACCCAGCACACTAAAATAAGACAAAAAGACAACAAATCTCTCTTTCCTCCAGTTCGCACATGCTCAGCATTTCTTTTTCCCCATTCCTTGCTCCCCAAGGACACAGAGGACTTGCTGAGGGTCCTACTCAGCCTTGCCTCCAGCAGTCTACCTGACAGGAGAAAAGCCAGTGGCTCCCAAAGCACCAACTGTTCCCCTTGCGTCTCCCTGCCCTGGGAGAGGAGCAGGAGCAGGCTGGAAGGTGAGGAGCAGGGCACGGAGGCCATGTTTACTCTCATAATACCCCAGTGAGGTGGGGAAGCCATAGCCTCCTCTGACAGATGAGGAACAGAGGCAAAGAGAGATTAAAGGATTAGCCCAAGGTCACACAGGAAAAGTTTGTGGCAGAAGTGGAAATGAAACCCAGGTCTCTCGGTCCGAAAGCAGCACCTTAAGCACAAGACCAGACTTTCCTAGAGCTGGTCAACCTTTTATATTTGATAGTTTGTTTTATTTTCAAACAGAAAAACAGTTTATTTTCTAAATACACATTTTCAGAGAAAAGAGAGATGGAGGAGCTCATTTCCTGGAGGAAGGAGCTGCTTTAGATCTTATTTATTTCTTTAAAACTTAATTTCTGTTAGGTTTTCGCATCTCTGATGGGGGAAAAAAGCACTGCAGCAATTTCAAAGCACAGGAACACCTTTCTTTTCATTTATAATTCATCAGAGGAAATATTTTCCAGTTTCAAATCAGCTCTGCCCTGCCTCTCTTCATCTTAGAAGGCTTTTAATACCTTTTCATTATTATTTTTTCATCGCCTCTCCCAGCTTTGAAAGCTCACATCTGCCCAACAGAGGACAACGCCACCAGCACAGCAACCCCCCTGACCTGAAAGGTGCTTTAGAAACAGAGCTAGGCAGCAGTTCTGTGCCACACAGGCTGCAGGACCAGATCCTGCAGGCTGAGGACCGTCAGCAGGTGTTGACTCAGCTCATCCAGTCCTTGCCCAGACTGGGCCTTCCTCTACCACTGTCTCTCAAACTCCCTATTTTGTTTCCTATCTTGTGCCACGAAGATCAGTCCTTCCCAAAATGCATCAACCCTTTGGTTCTAAAAGCCCCTTGGTGCTTCTCACTCCCCTTCACACAAAGGCCAGCTGACGTCCATGGAGGAGCAGCTACTTGTCCATGATCAATACATGGTGATACAGAACCAGGAGTTGTGGCTGGCACACCAGAGCTGTGCTGCCATTCAGTGAGACCTGGACAGGCTGGAGAGCTGGGCAGAGAGGAACCCATGAAGCTCAACAAGGGCAAGTGTAGGGTTCAGCACCTGGGGAGCAATAACCCTCTGCACCAGTACAGGTGAGGGGCTGACCTGCTGGAAAGCAGCTCTACAGAGGAGGACCTGGGAGTAGTGGGGACAAGTTGCCCATGAGCCAGAAATGGGCCCTCAGGGCCAAGAAGGTCTCCTGGGTTGCATTAAGAAGAGTGGGACCAGCAAGTTGAAAGAGGTTCTCCTCCCTCTCTGCTCTGCTGTAGGGAAGCCACACCAGAAATAGTGTGTCCAGTTCCAGGCTCCCCAGTTCAAGAGATGAGGAACTACTGGAAAGAGTCCAGCAGAAGTTAGAAAGTTGCTGAAGGGACTGGAGCATCTCTGTGCCCAGGAAAGGCTGAGACCCCTGGGGCTGTTCAGCTGAGGAAGAGAAGACAGAGGAAATCTGGTCAATGCTGACCAATAACTAAAGGGCAGGGGACAAGAGAATGGGGCCAGACTCTTTTCAGTGATGCCCAGTGATAGGACAAGGGGAAATGGGCATGAACTGGAACCCAGGAAGCTACATCTGAATATAAGGGAAAACTTCTGTGTTGTGTGTCAGAGCCTGGCCCAGACTGCCCATAGAGTCTCCTTCTCTGGAGAGATTCCAAACCCACCTGGACATGGAGATCCTGGGTGACCCTGCTGGAGGAGGGGGGTTGGACCAGATGATCTCCAGAGGTTCCTTCCATCCCCACCATGATGGGATTCTGTGATTCCATGAACTAGGAGAGCAGCAGCAGAGCCAGGGAAGGAAGATGGGTTTCATTAATACAGAGCCTCTCTCCACTTAGCCATGTGAAATTCAGCCCTCAGAGAGGCCCCCAGGAATTTACCAGCACTATCCAAAATGGGAGGTTTTTCACCCCGAGACACTCAGCAGCAAGAAAGCCATATGAAGAAAACGCCCTCTTAGGCTGGCGTATTTAAAGGTGACTTAAGGATCCAGACACTCAATTCCCATGAAAACAACTGGGAACCAGTAGGCAGAAAAGGGCCGGCTTATACTCACGCCAAACGACCAGTTAAAATTAGCTACGATTGGTAAAGCGCTTTGGAGAAAATGTGGAACACTTATATAAAAGCTGAGTGTTGCTCAGAAACAAAGATCTCTTTTCCTGTAATTGTGTTGAACAGTCTTTGAAGAACAACAAGACAATCCACAAAGATGACTATCACCATCACACATGTTCCTGTGACAATGAGGGAATTAGGCTAAAACAAAGATTAATACACTATCCTTACATGGCAGTTTTTACTCCCAGTTTGCCCTCTTACATGGCATATTTCACTCCCAGTTTGCTCCCCGCACCTTTTACTTAGACTTATTTGCACAAACAGGCAAACTTCACATGTCAATGAAATATTTCACCAGCAGAAAAGAAAGCATGTTACAAATTTCTGACTCGTAACACTCCAGCTTATTCCATGTCCTGGAGATACCTAAACGCTCACCTACAACACACAAAAAGGTTTTGGTCCCCTCCCCAGCTCCCAGACAAACTGGGCTGTGTCTGATCCACAGTACAAACCCACCACTCTCCTCCAGTCTGGGGAACATTATCTAAGAGAAGAGCTTTGACAGCATTGCAAGGGCAGGGCTTGAATCTCTTTTGGATCTCTTAACTGACCTCCATGCTCTGAAGCCTGCACTGGGAGCTCCAACAAAACCCTTTTTTGAATCAGTCCCAAGGGACAGCTGTCTGTTACCTCTGCGACGCTTCTTGAGGTTGGCTGACTTCTGCAAGAGCCCAGAGCACCTGGCACCACCAAGCGAAGAGCTCCCATACAGATTTTGACTCAGCTGAGCCAGGAGAGGAAACAAGAGCAGGACAGAGCAGCATGTCCTACCCAGAACATGTCCAAGGCCACTTTGAGATTTTTGCATCAGGGCTGTGACTGCACTCTCTCCCTGTCACTGCTTCCCCCCTTATCAGTTCAATTAACAGCAAGTGAGAAACTAAATTTACCAGACGTCCTCATGCTCAGGTACACACAGAATAAGGTCAAGGGTCCTTTCTCAGCTCCATTTATTTGTTGTGGTCTGTCCGCCACTGTAAATGTTGGTTTGCTTCCTGAGGATATGTCGGCAGGGAAGAGGTGCAGAGGGACCTGAACACACTCCCAGGGCAGCCTGGGAGAGGTTTGGGAGCAGCTGGTCCAGACAGACAGGTGCTAATTCACTAGTCTTCATATTCTCTTGCAGGTTCAGGTCTGGATCTAGGACAGAAACACCTGGCGGGAAACTTCTCCAGCCTGGAGCTAGCACTATACAGCTGAACGTGGTTTTCACATCTTTGTCCCAAATTCTGGGTAAGATGAAGTGAATTCCTGGAAACTGAAGGGTCTGGACACTAGAGTTGTAGTCTTGGAAAAATACTACTTCTGGCTATGATGATTTATTTATAGCTGCAATCAAGAACAAAAAAGCTCTTCAAAGAGGGAGAATGAAGTGGAAACAAGGCCAGGTCCAGAAACCTAAGACTATGGGGATTCCCAGAGCAAAATTAATCAGAGGACTGAGTTGTTTTCTAATTATTATTATTTTTTTCCCTAAATCGTTCTACCTTTAATTGGCTTATCTGGTCCAGAGCTTTGCAACAACTACATTTCTGACCCTCCCCACGGGCTTTGAAACAGGGCCAAAAACTGGAACTGAGACTGGGGACAGGTCTAAAACTCCTAAGAAGGGCTTGTGAGACTTCAGCCAGAATGGCCACTCTACACCTTCCTCCTGGAGCTGTTCTCCACTTGGACACAACAAAGACAGCAATGACTTTTGGATATGGCAGCGGAGAGAAAAAGCAGAGCCAAAAATCACCAACTGCACGGAAGAGTAAGTGCAAGCAGGCAATAAGGAGGCCAAAAGTCCTTGCATCTTCAAAAAAAAAAGACAGCACATGGCAGGATTCTCTCTGTGTAGGACTTGGATTTACAGCCTGCCAGGGTATATATTATTCCAGCTCCTAAAAGAGTGGGTGTGGTACAACCCCCTAGACAACCTTTAAAGCTGGAGCTCTGTAGATGTCTTTTCATCTCTTTTAGATCTAATGTTTGGCCCTGCAAATATCCCCCTGTTGAATAAAAGATCTGGCTCCAGCTGCCATGACCTGGATAACAAAGGAGGTGGGGAACTGCAGACCAGTTCAGACAGAGAGGGGCTCTTTTCTGCCCCAGTGGTTAACAGCCCCTTCTGACCAAGGGCTCCAATCAAGCCTTCCAGGCTAGACAGGACCTCTGATCACTGCACCAATCAGAAAATTGCCCAGGCAGACCAAAACTAGAGACAATCTTTCCCTTGGGGAAAGTTTCAGAAAAGCCACGACCACTTAAGAGATACAGAGGTCACCTCTGTCCATCTCCCAGTAGTCTGGACTCTCAGGCCTCACCTCACCTCTCTGGACTGGAGTAAGAGCTCTAGACAGCCTCCCAGGTCATTACCATATGTAAGTGCCTTCAGCTGAAAGACTGCTCCAGGATGTCCCTTCAACCTCCACTTCCCTTGTTGACTCACTGAGTTTCAGATGGGCAGAAGAGGCTTACACACACTTTGCTCTAAGAGAGAGTTTTCAGTCTGCCAGCATTGCCTGGCTTCAACATGGTGACAAGAAGCTGCTCTGCACCACCTCCACCCAACTTTCCATACAACTTTCTTCATGCTCTGTCTGTGAGACAATGAAACACGCATGGACTTCGAGCAGCAGTTATCATGGAAGAGATACAAGCAGCACAGCTAAAAGCAGTGGCAGAGGGGTAGCACCTCAACCTAAAATGAGGAAGGAGCGGGACCTGATGAACTTTAACTCACAGAATTTGGAGAACTCTCTGAAACAATCAGCAATTACCTAAGTGTCTCTCGTCAAGCATGGCCAAGGTGCATAGTAAGAGAGAACAAAGCAAACTTCATACCCTAAATAAAACAAGCTTGCAGGAGGAGGAAAAGTCAGGTTAGCCACAATTCCCAGAAGGCACACTGGAACATAAATAAATAATGAATAAATACCAGAAAATATTCGTAAGCACAGAAGATAGCAAAGCAAAGTCTTGGGCTAATACGGATTTAATCAGAAATAAATTGCATCAAACCAAGCTAGTTTCCCTCTCTGACAAGCTGTGTGGACAGCAGAGGGGTCACAGACGTTACATGCCTCAACTTGCAAAACCTTCAGATGCATCCTCCTAAGGCACCAAATAAATGCTCTTAAATAAACTTTCACATAGCAGATGCAAAAGCCAGTGGAAAGACGATCCCTGGACACCAACTATCAATGGGGCACTGTCAGAATGCAGGGGGTTAACCCAGCAGAGCTGTAGTGTGTTTGTTGTCAGTCCAGTTTGCTTCCAAGTTTTCTCTAACAACCTGGGCCATGACACAGATCACAAACTCATAAAATACACAGCTGCTATGTTGCTGGGAAGGACTGCCTGAAGACAGGCAGAATTCTGGTCTTGGCAGTGGGGAAAACATCAGAAGTAAAAAATGAACTGGATCCCATTCAGTAGAGATAAGGACAGGGAAAAAAAACTGCACAGTTCCTCAGAAAATGAAGGGGGGGCTGAAGTAGATTGCAAGCTGAATGTGAGTCAGCTAGGTCTGACTGATGCAAAGGACAATGTTGTCCTGGGTTGTACAAGCAAGAGCCCAGCCTGTAAACTGTATGGAGTAACCCTTCTGCACTGGTCAGTATGGCATGGCTTTAGCCAGTGTCCCATCTAGTCTTGGGACAGCAAACCTCAGAAAAGATGTGCACCAACTGAAAACAGACAGGGAAACAGTTCCTTTTGTCAACAGGAATAATGAAAGGCTTGAGAAAACCTCTCTCATAAGAACTTTGAACAGACTGGGTTTGATCATCACAAAAGAGGAACTCATCAGGTGACAGAGCACAACAAGAGTCTTCAGACTCCTGAAAGACTCAACTGCCTTCCTAAGCCCAGGCACTAGGCACCCTCTACCTCCCAGACTGAAAGCACAGCAGGAAAGTGATGGAGATCAAGGTGTGAGAAAGACTCTCAGCTGATGCTCACAAAGAGCAGGAGCTACTGATGCCTTTTTCCTCTGCCAGCCACCCAAAAGACACTGCAATGGAAGGCAGCAGCCAGGCCAGAATGCGTATGAGGCCCTGATTGGAAACAGGCTGCTCTTCCCATTTCAGCTCAGCTTCTGGCTATGTGTAAGAGGTTCTTCATTCCTACGTGGTCTCCTCATCCCAGATGAGGGAGCTGGTGTCTGGGGAAGACCTTTAGAATTCATTACAGAAATGTTCCCACCCTCTCAGTGGTCTCTCCTCTCTCCACCAAAGCATGCAGACAATCTTATTTTTCAGAAGCATCCACCAGCCTGTCCTTGACTGGCTCTGCTGCTCCGTCGCCTGATTCAACTCCTACTGCTGTCAATAGGAAGGGCTTCCACTGATGGAAAGCTCTCCACTGGTTTCAGTGCATCCTGCACAGGACCCCAAAGCAATGATAATGAAACATGAGGAACCCACAGTTTCCACAGGCGACCCACCAGGTTTGAGAGCAGGGGGAGAACTATGAGGTAGGAGCGGAAGAGCGTTAACATTGGACTGGAATCCTGCAGAAGGCGCAGCAAGACCAGGCTGCATTGCTCTGTGCGTCTGGGGTAATCTCCCCTCCCCAAACAAACTGAAATGCAGAGGTGAGACCACTGCTCTCCTGGGAAAAGGATGAAATGCTGGTCCCTGGCAGGTCTGCAGGTTGCCAGTCATGACACATTCTCAGCTGGAGGGACAAGAGTCTCCAAACACCGAGGAATGGCTGGCTCTGCTGCTTACAAAGCCTAAAGGAGGGTCCAGACAATGAGAACAACAAACAGCATCCAAAACCTCGTGGAATATAAAAGGGAGAAATAAGTACAAGCAGATGGAGTTGTGCCACAGAGGGCTCTTCCCACACATTCCCAGCATACCAGGAACGGTCACCTCCCCTGACCAGATCGTCTCTGTCCTCACTGAACTGGGAAGATCTGCTCTTGGCTCCATCTGGAAGCCCTCATCCATGAGGAACCCTAAACCTCACAGCCCCAACACAAACAGTGCAAAGTTTTGACTGCCTCCTTCACTCCAAAGCAAAGCCAAGTGCACTGGGGTCCTTGCACAAGGAAGGCACAACCCAGGTTGTGGGTTGACAAAACCGAGCGAGTAAAAAACATTTGACATTTCCTGTAGCACTTTGATATCTCCATTGTTTTTCCTGGCAGGTCCAAACATGGTCACATATTCTGGTCTAGTAATCCATTTAAATACCATTTAATTAAGAACTTTACATTGATTCAGTTACATCAGGGAAATTATCTGTCTGAATAGGGTCAGTTTGGCATAAGCCACTTCCAGCTTTACCCGCTGAGTATTACAGAGGGATTTAACCCAGTCCTCAAACAATACCTTCCACTTACCAAATGCACGTTTGTGTATAGGTCAATACTAACCAGTGCTTGGTCTGGACTGAAAAGATCTCTGCATGCTGCACAGCCCAGGGTAGATGTGTACTAGTACAAAGATGGCATCCCAAGTATACACAGACCATAGCTATACTCACTGAGATACTGGTAGTAGTTCATCATGATGAGAATAACAGACTGGTTTGGGTTGGAAGGGACCTATCAAGCTCATCCAGTCCAACCACCCTGCAGTGAACAGGGACATCTGCAACCAGAGTAGGTTGCTCAGAGCCCCAGCCAACCTCACCTGGACTGTTGCTAGGGATGAGGCATCAGCCAGCTCTCTGGGCAACCTGGGTCAGGGTCTCACCAGTCTCACTGTAAAACATTTCTTTCTTCTATCCAGCTTAAATCTCTCCTGTTTTAGTTTAAAACTATCTCCTGTCACAACAGACCCTGCTGAAAAGATTGTCTCCATCTTTCCTGTAGGTCCCCTTTTTTTCCTCCAATCACAACATGAGGATTTTTTACCAACATCTGGCTAGAGCCAGTTGATGCTGTTTCATCATCTTTGGTGCTGATCTCTACTAACAATCAATGCAGGCCAATATATAATCTCTGGTGCTGATCTCTACTAACAATCAATACAGGCCAATATTTTCCTGTATCCTACAGAAGTAGCTGCTCTAGATTTGACCAAAGCTTTCAAAGTGGCCTTAAAAAAAAAGTTCAGGTACTATTTAGGGTTATCATGAGGGCAAAGACAGTTGATGCTCCCTTCTGATGTTGCTCTCTGCTATGCAGATGTGGCAAAGATGAGCCCAGGTACATCAATTCTACCACATGCACACATCTGGAAGACTGAGCCAAGAAACAGCCCAGGATAGTCAAACCCCTACCTGCTGGGCTTCAGAGATTCACCTGCTCAGCTCAACAGGAGCAACAATTCCTCAGATAGATTCCCTGAGTTGACTCCAAACAAGTCAGGACATTGAAGAGTAGAGAGAGGACAGGAAAGTGAAGAGAAGCAGAGTCACTTGCCTGAGGTTGCACAGCTGGTCAGCCACAGGGCCAGGTACCGCATCCAACTTGAGCTGCTGTCCTGCTGTCCACACTGTCCATCTGCAGTGGAGAGTTCAGCTTGCACTTCAAGCCACCTGCACACATACAGTTGCTGGCATGTTGCTCAGGACAAGGATGACAGCAACAGACCATCTAAGGATAACACAATACTGTCCATCAGACAATGCCAAGAGGGGCCCAAGCCAAGTAGGGTTCTTTTCTTACCCCTCCCCTTCAATGGAATCTGCTTATGTATGCATGTGTTATTCTGAAGATGACACTTGTTTGGCAAGGAGAGATTATTCTCCATACTATTTTTCTTTAAAGAAAAAAAAAAAAAAAAAAGAAGAAACTTCCAGATCACTAGAAAAATTTATAAGATTTTTTTTAAGAGCAGACATCAAATGTAAGAAGGACACACAGTGAGAATAAATTGAAATAACAGAAATTGTGGGAAAATGAACCCTTCAGGTCTGCAGATGAACTCCACATTTTCTCAGCCGTGCTCAATTCATGTCTGTTTTAATAACCTGGTTCTCTGATGTGTCCAGGTCCACCTGGACCTGCCAGGGAAATTCCTGTCACGCTTCCTCACTTAAAAGGTGAAACCTGAACAGAAACACAGACAAGTCTCACCAACAAGATAAATAAGAAAAGACATGGAAGAGTCTCACCTGTAAGATAAACAGCCCTGAGCAGTTTTCAGGGGTTTTAAGTTTCCAGACAGGATTATATCTTCTGCTCTTTCACCTCCACTGCCTGTCCCCATAGCCAAACAACAGACTCACCAGGGACAGACATGTTCATGGAAATAAAAAAAGACCTTCTCTCTCCTGTGTATAAGAACAGCCACCCCTGCACCACTTTACCAGGGTCTTTTGGGCCATACTCAGTGTTTCCCAGCTTCAGGAGTCCTGCTGTACCACAGAATCCCAGCATGGTAGGGGCTGTAAGGAACCTCTGGAGATCATCTCATCCTGCTCCAGCAGGGTCACCCAGAGCAGGGGACCCAGCATTGCAGCATCCAGGCGGGTTTGGAATCTCTCCAGAGAAGGAGACCCCACAGCCTCTCTGGGCAGCCTGAGCCAGGTTCTGCCACCCTCACAGAAAAGAAGTTTTTCCTTATGTTTAGGTAGAACATATGTTTCATCCCTTTTTGATTGCTAAAAGTTCTTCCAGTTGACACACCTTCTTCACAGTACATGGAAATTCACAGACTGTATCTTCCCTTTTCTTATCAATCTTTCATCCTTAGACTGCAGGTTTTTCAAATGTAGCTCAGAACTTGCCTATCTCCTCTCCCTCACACCCTCACAGTCCTTAAGCAATCTGATCCTATAGCTTGTCAACTACTTCTGAACCCTGAAGAACTTTCCAATTAGATACTATTTAGTCTCACCACATTTTCCTCCTCCATCTCAAAAATCGGCACATCTTTGTACCAGAGCCTATTTCAAGTCACAAAGGACCTCTGGAAGTCATCTACTCCCACCTCCTGCCAAGTCAGTGCAGGTTGATCTGGACCTTGTCCATTTAAGTTCTGATATCGATCCCACAAAACCCATAGGTCTCTATTCCTGCATTCCACAATCCTCAGTGATATTTTGTTGATTTTTTTTTTCTTCTAAAATCTAATACCAGTTGTCCTTTTTGGAAATTGTGCCCATTGCCAGCCACTTTCCATCTCTGAACCAAACAGCCTGGTTCACTAGGCTCCCATTGGCTGCTTTAAATGAGTATAATCACTCACACAGCAATTTCAATCTCAAGACAAAAGTTGGGATTTCTTCTAGGAAATGAGAGCAGCTCCTTCCACATCAACAGTTTTCATTACTTTCAGCAAAGGCAAGATGGACACTAAAAGGACAATGCAAAAGTATTGCTAACCAAAAGCTGGTGAAGCAACTGGGTCTTCCCATCACGGTCAATAGGCTTTGAATTAAATCCTGGAAGTGGACAGATACTGCAGTGAGAGCTTTGGAGAGACCTTTTCCTAGTAGCTTAAGACAAACTGTTTCTAAAATTTCTCCCTGCACGCATGGATTGAGTGGAAGATCCTTTTTTAATTCCTACTTGTAAAAAAAGCAACAAAAGACACCTCCCAGAAATCCCAGTTGGTACTTGGAAAGCGCTGGTCGTAAGTCGGATACCGTATACTTTTTCACCAAGAATAATTGTTTAAGTAATGCTTGAAGTGCAAAATTCAATTTTACTTTAATTAGGGAGGCGTCACTAAAGCTCTTATTATGATTTTACAGGCCACAGAGGAGATCAGATGGAATTCTGAAGTTATGCTGAATGGGGCAGAAAAGGTTAAGAACAGATCACACACAGGACAGTTCAGTTCTTCAACACTGTTCATTTGTGGTTACCATTCTCACCTCCCTGGTCCAGAGATGGTCACTCTTTGAGGATCCCTGGTACAGGCTCCAGTGCTGGGAGGGCTTCAGAGCACTGTTACCTGGCCTAAATCTTGGGGAGGAGCTGGGCATGCTTAGCAAACCCTTCTAGGCTGTTCAAACAGGTATGATCAGGTCTTGGAGTTTGGTTGACAGCTGGCTGAATATGAGCCAATGTGTCCAGGTGGCCAAGAGGGCCACCAGCATCCTGGCTTGGATCAGCACCACTGTGGCCAGAAGGACTAGGGAAGGGACCATTCCCTTGGACTCAAAACTGGGGAGGTCACTCCTCAAATCCCAGTTCAGGTTTGGGCCCCTCACAAGAAGAAGGACATTGAGGTGCTGGAGCATGTCCAGAGAAGGAGAACAGAGTTGGGGAAGGGTCTAGAGCACAAGTCTGGTGAGGAGAAGCTGAGGGACCTGGGGTTGTTCAGCCTGGACAAAAGGAGGCTCAGGGGAGACCTTCTGGTTCTTGACAACTCCCTGACAGGAGGTTGGATCCAGGTGGGGGTTGGTCTCTTCTCTCAAGGAACAAGCAACAAGGACAAGAAGAAATGTACAGTAAGCCATAGAAAACATGAGAAAAATGATGTTTCAGAAAATACGAGAAGAAATATCTGGACAGCCAGAGAAATGTCATCACGTAGCAATGCAATCAGTGCATTGTACAACACATACAAGTGTTTGCAGCACTGTTATGCCAATAGGTGTAACAGTGACCCAGTTAGGCCAGATTATGATAGGAAACCATACCTTGCACAGGCCCCATTCAAAACACAGAAGGTCATGTTGCACAGGCACGTTCTGAAGTTTTTGAGAAGCAAAGCAGCAAAGGAGGCTCTCCCTGGCTCCTGGACTCCAAGCAACACCAAACAACATGTAATAGGGTAGCTGAAACAAAACTAAGAGATACAGATTGGACAACTGTAGCAATTTTTTTATCCGGGCCTGTTGTGACAGGACAAGGGGTGATGGTCTGAAACTAAAAGAGTGATATTCAGACGGGAGAGAGGGAAGAAATGTTTTGCATTGAAGGTGGTGAGACCCTGAAGCAGGTTGCCCACAGAGGTGGTCAACATTCCAGGTGAGGCTGACCAGGGCTCTGAGCAACCTGCTTTAGGTGCAGATGTCCCTGCTCACTTCAGGGAGGTTGGACTGGATGACTTTGAAAGGTCCCTTCCCAGTCAAACTATCCTGTTAGTCCAGGAAATAATTTTTTTTAAAGCCTTCTGGAAACCTGAGATTTAGACAGTCAGCCCATCTGTGCAAATCAAGAGGGAGTCAAGACTTCAAACCACTCACACTGCAACAGTGATACTTAAGCCTGTGAGAAGGATCCAGACTATGACTGGCACCTGGAACAGTCAGGGAAAAGCAGCCTGGTGAAGCTGGCAGAAGCCAGCCCAGCCACCCCTGGGGCAGATGCACAATGTTCAGGCACTGCTGACATGGCAGAAAATGCAAACCATGCCCTAGAGAAAGGCACAGGAAATGCTAAACCAGAGGCCACAAAAACAACACCTGAAGCAGGCAGAAGATGGGAATTATAGGTTAAAATCCTTCCCTTTATGGTAACTAAGGGAAGACTTCTGGTAGCAGCAGGAATAGTAGCCTATGGTTATCTGTGACATAGGAAGTCTAGAAAGAAAGGTGTGGGGATAGGATACATATAGGAGATGCATATAGGTCCAATCTGCAGAATTCTGTCCACTAGCTTTACTGTGGAGAAGCCATATATAAGGAGAAGTCACTGCAGAGTGTTACCAGAGCAGGAAGGACAAAAGCCATTGGATGCTTTCGTTTTGCTGCTCCTCCTTTCTCTTCACATGCCTTTGCAGTTCCTGTTTCCTCAGCAGCGGAGTTCCTCACAAGTGCTGGCAGGACGTAGATCAGAAGGGTTATTTATACCCACAAAGATTTCCTCTGCAGGAGCCAGTCCCTGTGCTGGAGTAGCCATCCACACACATAAGTTACACATGTTCAGCACATTTGCTGGGCAAACTAAACTGCAAGTTCCACCACCAAAACAGGTACTAAGGCATGATAGCCAGATGTTAGCATGCAGCAGAGTCAAGAGAACTTGGTGCTTTGATCCATCTCACCCATCGAGATCCCACTACAACATGTGCCATGTTGTGATGTCCTTCCTTGCCACACATCCTCATTTCTGCTTGGTTGCATGCTGTGCTTTCTGCTTGGTTGCATGTGTGTGTCCCCTCTTGGCTTGCTTAGATGAGGAACCACTTGGTTCATGTGCTGAAGCAATCAGGCAACTCATTCCCCTAACCTGAGACCCACCTAGTAGAAGAGAACTGAGAACTCTGAAGACAGCCAGATGTGTAAGAAAGATCACAGCGTTTCTTACCCAACCTTTCTCCTGGGATCAGAGTGTACAGTTGTGAAACGTCTCAGAATTCTGTTTGCCTCTTTCCTTCCCTAAGTTTGTGTCTAAGGGCTTAATTTTTATTGGGGTGGTGTTGCAAACAAGCCAACCAGGGGTTTCAGGAAATGCCTCTACCCTTGACCCTTCACAAGCAAGTCCAAACATTCTCCAGTTGTTCTGGGGAAAGGATCTGAAGCAAAGGGGCTCTAACTCTGATGCGGACGTGGTTAAAAGCTGTAAGGAGCTCCCCAGGCTGGAATGGCACCTACAGGCTTAACATATTTACATTAATCAAGATTCAATCAAAGGCTTATTGGCACTCTGGTCTGCATGCCTGCATTCCAAACAGCAGCCGAGGTTTGGAGGAAGGTTTCTTCCCAGCCTGAGCACAGCTCGCAGCTACGGTACCAAACACGTGAACCATATAAGGTTACGTACTTCATTAAATGTTAGCAATACGCTTCAAACCCAAACTGTGGCATGCACTTTATATACAGTTTTGATTGTCTATAATCCATGTCAACACAGCTGGGCTACAGACCTCCTAAGTCACTGTTAGCAAGTCCATCTGCTTCACCAACCCAAGTCTAGTTTTCAAATAATGGCAATCTCTTGAAGGTTTTATGATTCCTGCCTGTGAAAAGTGCCTCTTGCGTGAGCCAGTGTCAAAATCTGACTAATGTTGCAAACTGTGTGGTGCAATGTGATTTTGTTGGCAGTTGGAGAAACATAAAAACGTTAAGACACTTTGCAAAAGTTTTAAGAAAGGAGTCACCGAATAAATCTCTTAATCTCAAGTAGCACGTACTTCATTACATCAGCATTTTTCAAGGAATGTTCCTATTGTCAATGAAAATTAGCTCCAAGAATTTGAAAGCATGAGGACTTAACAAGAGAACCAAAAATCTCAGAATTAGAGCTTCTGTATAAAAAAATAAAACAGACTCCTCAGAAGCTGCCTCTTTTGCTGTATAAACACAAGCCTCTCTTTGCTGCTTTGCGAAGAATCTTTATCAGAAGATTTCTGATGGTTCTTGGTCAGAGTAATGTCATCACACCCATCAGTTTTGCTCTGTACAATAGCCACTGAAACTTCTATGGAGAAGAGAGTAGATTATTTCCCATCAAGGGTAGCAGGATTAAGTTTGGGACCTGAACTCTCAGGCTAGACTCCCCACACGCTCTACAAGAACTGGTTTTAATGGTGCTCAGTTTTTTCATATTTTCCTCATCAAGAGCAATTTTTACTACGTTATTTTTTGTTTCCATTGCTAACCTTCTCTCCAGGAAGGAAGTTTAATGATACAAAAACTTTGAAGAGCTGGAGTTAAGATGTTTCGCAGAAGAAGGAACACAAACGTAAAAGCCTTCAATTGAAATAATTTTTCATAACCTGGTTAACTACAAGCACACTGGCCCATTTCCTTCCCTGACTTCATTCAAACATTGTCATTTGCTTTCAGAATAGTCTAGTGAGTGTCAAACCAAACCTGCTTTTCCCAAGGACAGAGAAGAGCTGCAAGAGAACATTGCATAGAAGCAGGTTGAAACTTGCCTTATAGAAAAGTCAGTATATCTTCACAAGACCTTTAAATAACTCAGTCACATAAGACAAGAGGCCATGGAGCTGTCACCTCTTAAAAGTACCCTTTATATTATGAATGAAAGAGCAAATCCAACCTATCTGCAGACTCAGCAATGGCTGCTTGTCCTGCCTGACAGAGGGGCATGAGCCAGTGCTGTAGGTGTGCTCTGAGGCAGTCTGTTGCACAAGCTCCTGTGGTCTTTTTGGATTTCATTCTGTTCTTTACAGGAAGGCCAGACATTTATACCCCCAGAAGATATCTCATCATTGCAAGGAAAATGAATAATATCTGGCCAGCTCACTGCTCAAGTGAGACAAGTGAGAAAAGTGATGCCAATGAGTCAGCAGTTCAGGCTGTTGCTCGTAAGTGGTATGAAGTTTACAGCCCACACCAGTGTAACGCGCAGGGAGGTCTGGCTCCCTGTGCCACATGCACAGTGGGCTGAGCAATACAAAAAAGGTCTTTCTCCTCACCAAGCAGTGATACCTATCGGGGTGATAGAAGTTCTCCTCTTGCTGTGAAGGACAAGACAATGCTACCAGAGCTTCACAGCTTGTGAGAAGGTACCGTCACCCACAGTGCATCTCTGAGGAGAAGGTGTTTTGGTCACCTCTCCACTCTCTCCTCATCTCCTCGTCCTAAGGAGAAAGATTAAACTGCTTCATCCTTTCATGTAAAACAACTCCCTCCATCACAGTCCTCCAGCCTTCTTGGAAAATGAGGAGGCAGAGTGGCCAAGGCCCTCTTCTCCACCCACCTGCCTCACCACAGGGAGACATCCCAACCTTCAAGCTGCACTGTGCCCAGAGCAGGAGAGCAAAGGTAGTTCCTAACACTTCCTGGCACAGCCCTTCACATCTGCTTTGCCACATACCAGTTGCTGCCTTAAATCATATAGAGACAACTTAGACCATTAGAAAGGGATAATTATGGAGAGAAACTATTTATAAGTCCTCTTCTCCTACTTTTTCCACCCTTCTTTCACTGGAATAAATCCACCTAAAACTTCCCCCAGTCACTTCAGATACCCAAGGCAAACATCTCCTAGTCAGCTGAAGAGATCCCTGCACACCTGCTGCTATGTGTGGGGAAAACATCAAGCCCTCAAATCCACAAAACCTCACTGAGAGGCTTTTGCAGTTCTCAGAAAGACAATGTACTTGGGAGTAACTGGAAAGCCCCTTGACCTGGATGCAACGGCCAGTGGTACTGCTCAGGCAGGGACCAGTGAGAGGCAGAGGCAGCTCTCCAAGAGGCCTGCGCAGTGAGCCAAGATACACACTGAGACTTGGGATCTGTTTTAATTATTGTTTCATTTCTTTTGCTGCTCAGGAACATGTAACAAGCTGAAATGTGCGTTGTGCCTGTAAACATTTACTTTCTTTTGGTCTTGTGCAATGCTGTGTCTCATTCACTTGGATGCTGCCTGGAATGCAGGAATAGCCATTGCAGATTGGCCAAGCAACTGTGGACTCAAACCGACCATCTCCAACAGCGACCAGCACAAGCTGCCCTGAAGGAAGTTGCTAGAAACGCCGCATCAGGTGGCTGTGGATTAAGCTGCCTCTGAGGGAGGCTTCTCCTTCTGCCTCGCAATTTCTGTTTGACTCACACCCTACAAATCAGAGTCTGCCAGTCCATCGAATGATTAGTTTTTTCCCCTTCCACTCATGCATTTGCCGGTTCCTTTCAGTGGTGCACAGGGCTGCACAGGTTCCTCGGGCCCTGTACAGAGCACCACATACTATGCACAGTCAGACAGTGGGGCTGCAGCTGCTGCCAGCCTGTGGCACAGACACCGAAAGCTGAGGTGGTCTCTGCCAGCTCTTCCAGATCACAGCAGCACTCCGGCCCCGCGAGCACAAGGCATCTGGGGATCCTGCCCCCCTCACTCACAAGAGAATGGCTGGTTTTGAATGGTGCAGGAGAAGGGGCACGGACGCTAACAACAACCAGGGATCTCCTCTGGGCTTTCGACAGAGAAAATGACCTGGCGATGTGGCAAACCTCACCAGAAGCCCAGGAGGCTGGCTGGGGCCACAGCGAAGAGTCGGCCGGCCCGGGAGCCCGCTGGCCTCCCCCAGCCCTCGGGCAAGACTGTTTGCCTCGTGCTGAAAAGGAAAGGAACCTTTGCCCCTTCTACTCAGTCCAAAGGAGCATCTGCAGCACTGAAACCAATGAAAGCCAGCTGTGAAAAATGAAGGCAGAGGGGGAGGGAAGGCAGGGAAACACTGATTATTATGACTAGGAAAAACGCTATTAAAAAAAAAATAAAGAAAAGGGAAAAACTGATCCCATATGGGAGGCAAATGAAATACAAATTCAAACCAGGCCATTACGCAGTGTCTGTTGTAAGGCCACCGCGCCGGGGCTGCCTTCACGTGTCGAGACGCGGTGCCCCAGGGACCTCTGGGTTCACCCCTCTGCACTGCAGCGGGGTTAGTGTTACCTCGGAGCATCCTGGGCTGTGAGCGGCACCGGGGCTGCTGATTAGACAACCTCTGCAGGCCAACCTAGAAGTCATTAAATTCCCCCACAGCCACACACACAGAATAACCTCAGCTCTGCCAGAGCTCATCATTCCACCAGCCCTTTCTCTGCCTCAGCTGCCCACTCCAGGCAGTTTTGCTGCTGGCTCCTTGCTCCTTTCAAGAGGAGTTACTGCCCTTCTCTGCTCCCACAAGGTCACCCATGCTCTGTGCTTTCATCCTTCCCCTTCTAAGTCCTAAGTTCTTCAGCAGATTGTTTCCTTCACCCATTCCATCAACCTACCTAACATCTTCAGCAATGAGGAAGTTTTCAGGGTGCAGGCAGCAAGCACAGGCCAAGCTCAGTCCACTTCTACATTTCCCAGGAGAGAGGGAAATACCCCTACCCTGTACCAGCATCCTGTGAGGCTCACACATGATGTTACTGGACAAACTGGGCTGGAAAACAGGTCTCTCTTCCTCCTTGGGTGATTCTTCCACTGCTCTCAAAGCACTGAGAGTGCAATAGGAGCTCACTTCACTGGTGGTGGTGGTAGTGATCAGTCATGCACAGAAGGAAAAACTGAAGGACAGAAACATGACTTGCCATGTTCGTGGGCTGTGCTCCCCAGAGACAGAAGATTCTCCAGATCTCAAAGGACAGATGGCTAAAGGGTGGGTGGCTCAGTCTGCCCCTGCTCAAATGCTCACAGTGTTTGGTACTTTCCTTTTTTTTTTTTTTTTAAAGAGGCCCCTGCCCATATGTGACTCTAAGTGTCTACTTAAAAGACAAAAGGAAATAATTTCTTGCATACTATAATGGAGAGACAACATACAAAAATCTGAACTTCAGAGTTCCAACCACAGAAAGAAAAAATAACCCCTACAAGAATATCTGTAGGAAACCCTCTCAGTTTAAGCCAGTCTCACATTATTAGAGCCCAGCTCAACTGTAGTAAAATCTCTGTTTCTGCTGATGTGAGGACAATAGGATCTTCAGCCAGTAAAGCACAGCTCTAGATATCCCCAAGCCTGGCTTCTTCACACACCCTGTGTCAGGGCCTAGACAACTTGGACCTGCTTTTTGAGAACCATCTCCCTGGTAGATTTGGGGCAGATGCAGGAAGAGAGGAGGCCCTGAAGACACTCCACTTTTCAGTACCAGAGTGTTCCACAACAGGCCCAGGGCCACAGCCAGACGCATTAGACCACAGCACTCCCAGATCCTACTCAAGAGTCTTCATAATTCCTCTTCTCAAGCCAAGAAAAACAGAGCAAGCAGAAAACAAATAACAGTGGGCAAGAAGGCGTATTTGTCCCTTACTACAATGGCCTTAAGCAACCAGAGAGGTAGGGCTGATGAACCTTTAATTACTTGTGCAATAATGACCTCTGCTTCCAGCATTCCTTGGCAGGCAGGAAGCGGCTGGAGCAGTCAGGGACCTGTTATGTTCTTCTCTCCACAGGCCTGAAATTGATACGAAGGCCCCTCACCCAGCTGGTCACAAGTTTCAAGACACGCTCCACACAGAGTTTGTTTATAGCTCTTAAAAGCAGTGAAAAGAAAATACTAAGAAAATAAACAGCTCTTTTACTGGTGAGTTGTTACTGCAGGGCATGGCTCTACAGCTAAGGTGTTCAAAGGATTCCCATATCACTTTTTCCAGATAGTTAGGAGTGATTAAGAAAAAAAAAAAAAAAAAGGAAGCAAATTATGAGACCAGAAATGACCTTTCCTCTTCAGGGGAAATCAAGATGTTCACAACCAGAGGCTGAAGAATGCAGAGGGTGCTCTACCTTCCCTCAAGCACTAATACACAACTCAACGTACCGAAGTCAAGGTGCCATCCTTCACAAGCTCCACCTCAGCTGGGATTCCACAACATGACAGAGGCTGATCCAGAGAACAGAAAAATAAATCCTGCAAGAGGCAGCTCATAGGCTGCTTTTGCTTCTAATGGAAGTCTCTTCCTATCCCCCACCTCCAGCTGCTGGAGTCAGCTTGTGCCTTGACGCATGTTGAACTGAGAACTTCCCAAAACTCTTATTCTTTTAATTACTGCCATTAGCTCTTTGATAACTTGGTTATCCAGAGAAACTGCCAGAGTAGGTCTGCATCCAAGCAAAGTTCTTGGCCCTGAGATTTTGTGGCAAAGAATTGCACAACACTAATCTAACCCAACGTGGAGTAAAAATACTTCTGTGTCAAATGCTATCTCACCCTCTTTTGTGTTTCAATGACAATCCCACTCACATATATCATAAAGGGAGGTACTCCTGGATAGTCCATTCCTAACCATGTCACCTCTCCCTCCTCTAGAATTTTTACAGGTTTTTCAACATCTTTCTTTTCCTTTTGTCCTGTTCCTTGCTCCTTGGGAGAACAATCTCCACCTGGATCCAACCTCCTGTCAGGGAGCTGTTCAGAGCCAGGTCGCCCCTGAGCCTCCCTTTCTCCAGGCTGAACAACCCCAGGTCTCTCAGCTGCTCCTCACCAGACCTGTTCTCTAGACCCTTCCCCAGCTCTGTTCCCCTTCTCTGGACATGCTCCAGCTCCTAAATATCCTTCTGGGAGTGAGAGGCAAAACAACTTCTGCTTTGAACAGAAGACAGGCTACAGGCAGACCCATCAGTTCCTGTCCTCTCTCACCGGTCAAAAAGGACAAGAGAGTCCAAAAGGCACAACACCACACAGCTCCAAACTCTGCTCCAGGTGAATCATCCATTGCTTTCACCAGCCATTCCCTTGTCTCCCTGACACTGCAGTAAGCTGCCAGCTACATGCAGACAGAAGTACTCCCAGGGATGTGTCATCTAAAGCCATTCACCACCCTTGTGTAGCACCTTAGTTTTCCCCATACAATATTTCTCTTAGTTTTTCAGCATCGTAAGACATGAAGAAGATGTGGCCAGACAAAGCTGCCTCAGCCCCTGAGCTGCCAGCAAGCAGAAGTACTGCAGATCTCCACATCCCCTCATGCTGGATCTCCACTCAGATCCCAATCATCATTAAGCCTGGCTGGGGAAACCAAAGCATTCAGAAGTTGACTGAGTCATCTAAAGTAACAATGAATTCCAGGCCACACGGCCTAGAAAAGTCACTTTTACAACATTACATCCCTGGAATGAAAGGCAGCAGTGGCTCATCCACAGGAGTAGCTTAATGGCATAGAAGAATTCACCCCAAACTTCACAGACAGTTCATTCAGAATGTTAAGAGGGAAGTGGCAGGGGAAAGCAGGACCATGAGAGGTCCCACAGGCAGAGCAGGGGGCACTGCAAGCGTGAGGCATCTGCTCAGAGCATCAACATCTCCTCTTGGGGCTTCCCAGGCCTCCTCACTCTGGAGACACTTGTCTGATCAGCCTTTGAGAGCAGGACCTCTCTTTGAAGTCCATGGTCCAACTATGTCTGCACAAACAGTAGCAACATCAGGCCCAATATGCATTGGGCAAAGGAGCAAAAGAAAACAGCCCACAAACTCTTGCATCTCTGTTGCAAAAGGCTTGGAAGTTCCTTCCATTCTCTTCCCCTAGCCCCTTCCATAAAAACTTTGCATGCAGAGCACTGTCTCGTGGGTCCCTCATTCTCTTGAGCAAAGTAAACAGACCTCCCGTGCAGCAACAAATGAACAACAAACAGAAGGGGAAGGAAAAAAGAAAGGGAAAAAAAAATCTCACTGCCAACTTTGAGCTTTTTTTCTTTTTTTCAGCATGCTTAATTTCTCCAACAACAAACTGAAATGAGCAAGCTCTGCCCCAAGGGTGACCCTGCACAAAGCTTTCCGGCAGTTCCAACATTCTCCATCCCCCACTCGCATCACCACAGACACCCCATCTCCCCGACACGCGCACACACGGAGCCCTCGGAATCCTGGCACCCAGACTGCTTTTTCTTTTTCGAGCTTGCCAAAACAATCTAAGCTCCTAAACCCCTTTCAGAAATCTGCCCTTGCATGGACATACGCTTGCCTCTGTCCTGTGTTTATTTTCTTTTGTTTTCAGGTTTGTTAGCCCAAGGGCAAATGTTGTTCCTAGCAGCACTTTTGGGGTTGGGGTTTGTTGGTTTGGGGTTTTGTTGTTGGGTTTTTTTGGTATTTATCTTTCAATCAAGTGTTCCTCCTTGCAAGGATAAACAGGATGTTTAGAGACTCTGGGTATGACGACCAGTCTTTGACAGCTGTTGTGACACACCACACACTGGGCCTGCCCTGTGTGCAAGCACTGGCACTCTGCAGCAGGACCTCCTCCTTGGAGATGCGCGACATGACTCAAGAGGCCTCCACCAGCAATGTGCTTCCAGCACAGGCTCACAGGGAACCTGACACACCACCCAGAACAACCCCCTGGCCTCGGGTATCATCTGCCCACCCCAGTCTTTCCTTCTCCAGTTGACTTATCTGCCCTGCTTAGCTACACTAAACTTTGCTCTGGTTCTGTGAGATTTTTCTTTTCCAGGTACAGACAGACAGACAATAGTTAAAATTCTTCTAAACCACACTGATTCAGCACAGGGAGTTTCCCAAGCCTTGAATCACTGACAGTGGTGTGACTCCTAAACTAAGAACACTGGAAAATGTAGATATCACTAAGGGCCAGATCCCAAGCCAGACCTACCTACCCAGAACACTGCGTGTGGCATCAAGATGCTCTCTGAAGCCCCAGTCACCACAGAAGAAAATGCAGGTCCTAATTCTGCACCACACAAATTCTCTGAAACTTTATTCACCTCTTCTTTGCAGTGTTTACCAACAGCAGGAAAGGTTAAGAGACTGATAATTAGTCTTGGTTTGTAATCAAAACCAATTTGTTTTGCAGCAGGCCCTGGTTACTTGGGGTCTCGGGGCACAGAGTAAGTGCCTGGGATATCTCCTGACTCCTGTGAGCCAGCTGTGCCCACAACAGCAGTGCACACCTTGATGAGCCGAACTGTGCACAGGGAGCTAAATGCTGTCTGAACAAACAGCCATCAAAGAAACGGCTCAGCCAGGACGTCATCTCAGCTACTCCAAAACCTTCTGCAGTTAAAAGAAAATAATATTTATAAAAATTACCTCTCTTCTCTACAAACACATGACTCCTAACCAGCAATGGCCCATTTTCCCCATTACAACCACTTCAAGAAATTCAGAGGACAGATGACAAGGCAGTGCTGACTTTCATATTCTTCAGGCCCAACTTCTTCAAAGAAACTTTACCTTGTCCTGCAATGCTCGTCAAGTTTGAGCCTTGAAATCCATTCCAGGTAACACTCAACCGCAAGCTCCTGGCCTACGCACAGTAACTACGGCATGAAATTTTATGGTCTGTGTCATTTGGGAGGTCAAAAGGGATTATCACAATGTTCCTTTTTAGCCGTGGTACTTATGAGCCTTGGCATCTAAGCCACCCTGGAAAGCCATTCTCAGACAAGTGTTTTAAACTGGACTCTGAGCAGCCCTTGAACTCGACTTCAGGTGAAAGCAGCATTGTCAAGATAACGGTTTTACGGCTTTTGGTCCTTCCAGAAAAAATAGTGCTTGCTTTGTGTACCTGGCCCTGCTCACGCTGCCCAGACGTCCTCTCCCCAACCTCACCGCTCTCTGCAAGCCGTTCCACAAACACACTGGAGCTGAAGAAGCAATAGTCTGTCCTACACCCTGAAAATTCAAGTAAAATAATTTTCCTGATAAAAACCAAAACAAAACAAAACCACCCCAACTTCAATTTAATTGGGATAACCTGGATGGAGTGGGAATTCCCCAGACATGAAGGCATTTTCCACAGCAAGATGGCCCTGGATAAAGTAATCAAAGTTTTCCTACTGTTTCATTATTCAGTCAAAAGTGCTAATGACAGTGGATCAAATCACTGAATATCTCTTCCTGTCACTGGATGCATAAACTGGGGATCCCAGTATGGGAGCAGGTATCAGAAACTCAGGAAAACCCTTCCTCAGGCATGAGAGTGAGCCATCTACCCTCCCTGTGACCTGGCTTTCCATTGCACAGAGCCAGAATATTCACTAAATGGATTAGCACAGATCTCTTCTGGAATCCACCACAAGGTTGTACTTACTTCTTCCCACTAATTTAGAACATAGAATCATTTTGGTTGGAAAAGACCTTTAAGATCCAGTCCAACAATTAACCCAGCACTGCCAGGGCACCACTAAACTATATCCCTCAGCATCATATCTCCAAGGCTTTAAAACTCCTCCAGGAATGGGGACTCCATCACTGCCCTGGGCAGCCTGGGCCAGCCTCTAACAACTCTTTCAAGGAAATAAATTGTTCCTAATGTCCAACTTAAACTTCCCCTGGTGCACCCTGAGACCATTTTCCCTTTCCTATCACTTGCTACTTGGGAGAAGATACTGACCCTGACCTCACTACAACCTCCCTTATGGACATTCCTATGTGATCCACTTCACCCAACAAGGAACCTGTTGTATCACCCAGCTGAGCACAACGACAACACAGAACTCCACAACCTCTCTGGGCAGCCTGGGCCAGGCTCTCAGTACAGAACAGAATTTTTTTTCATGTTTAGATGGAACTTCCTGGGTTCCAGTTTGTGCCTGTTGCCCCTTGTCCTGTCACTGGGCTCCACTGACAAGGGTCTGGCACCATCCTCTTGACACCTGCCCTTCAGCTATTGATCAGATCCCTTGCAAGTCTTATTTTCTCCAGCTGAACAGCCCCAGGGCTCTCAGCCTTTCCTCAGCACAGACAACTCTTCAGTAGTTCCCTGCCTCTCTTGAACTGGGGATCCCAGAACTGGACACAATACTCCAGAAGTGGCCTCACTAAGTTAGAGTAGAGGAGGTGGAGAACCTCCCTCAACCTGCTGGCCACACACTGTAACGTTAAGGAAGATGCTTGCATGGTCACTTCACTGTCTCTGCAATTCATTCTGGTTTGTTTTCAAAAAAACAGTAAATAAATCAGAATCAGTTGCAAGTTCCCTCTGCAGCCTCCTGGCTCTCTCATCATGGCCGGCCTCTCCAGCAGAGCGGCTCAGGCAGCCGCGCACCCGCCGGCTGTCCCAGCGCTGCTCTCTTTGGGGGGCTGCACACGTCAAAAGGGGAAAAGAAACCACATTCAATGTCCCCCTTGCACGTCAGAGACAGCAGCAGCTGCAGAGCTGCACCCGCCAAGTGCAGGACGTGGCTTTTCCTGCACCACAGTGAACATCAGCCTCTTCAAGCAAGTCATTACTTTGGTCCTTGGAGAAGCTATTCCCACGCACATCCAGATCCTTGGCCCACAGGTACGGCTGCTGACACGGCCAAGGACAGCTCGACACCTCGACAGCAGGGCTAGATGTGACCTCACAGGATCTGCCGATCCCTTGCATCACCCAAACTAAACATCAGGATGTCCTGGAAGGAACACAGTTTAGAAAACAAAACTACGTAGTTCTGAGTCCTTGCCCTAGTTTCACCACTCGCTGTCTGTACTTCTTCTGGTATGTGACACCACCTCTCCCCCAGCATCCAAGTATCATCTCTGTTATATTCCCAGCCTAACTGTAGCATCTGGGGGATGAATTTGGGAAGCAGTGAAGCACCAAATCATATTAAGCACTGGTACTTCGTAGGAAACATTGGCCAACAGTGGACTGGAAAAGACTCAAGATCTTTTTAATGCCACTTCCAGGGCAATCAGGAGCATTAAAGCAAAATAATGGTGGGTCAGAGGCTTTGAATTTTCTTTTATTTTTCATCTTACCTTAATATCACAGGAAGACTATTTTAGAGGTAGCTGGTAACATTGCTCTCTTAAGCAGCTCGAGTTATCTGCCAGAATTTGGTTGCAGCAACTTCATAAAGATACAGGTCTACTCGTCTTGCTAGTTCTTCCCTTTCTGCCACTCCAGATAGAAACCTGTCTTGAAGATGAGCTAGAAATTAATCACTAAGAAATCACAGAGTAGCAAAGCACAGCAGACCTACCCAAGGGACTTTTGATACTCACTCAGCCTAGAGCATATTTGGGACTGCAAATAAACTCCTCTCAGCTTGGGTCCTCAATGTCAGTACAGAAGCTGGTGATTCCAACCTCTCCTGTGGATGTAACAGGGAAGGCAGAGAGGCTGATGGTTCACGTATCTCTTGCTCTAACACCTAACAGGTGGAATACAGCCCCATTATACAGAACTACCACACACCCAACTGTTTGCTCACTCAAGGCTGGCCAACCAGTTACGAAGCTATATGGCAGCACTAGAAGAATTCTTTCCATTTCATCTTCACCATGGTG
This sequence comes from Ceyx melanurus, assembly GCA_024611195.1. NCBI lineage: Eukaryota > Metazoa > Chordata > Aves > Coraciiformes > Alcedinidae > Ceyx > Ceyx melanurus. The sequence goes on along the minus strand of JANHGL010023292.1, from coordinate 13,719 downwards.
AACATGGACTTACCTGTATTGGAACTTACCACAAAGGAAAGTGAAGAAAAAACCCCAGCAAATTTAATATTATACTGTAATAACAAAGCCCTGGCCCCAATATGCATCAGCTCCACACAGAGCTGGGAGTTTGAGAAACAGCCCCTTTGAAAATCATCTATTTAAAAAAACAAAACAAAACAAAAACAAACAAACCAGGAGGAGGAGATATGTAGAATAGAGACCCTCGTGTCTAGACAAACTCAGTCCTACCTACTTCAAAATTGCAGGTCAGCTCTTGATTTAGCCTGGAGCTTCACATGTCACTAAAAAACTCTGGAAGTGTGGGCTTTGCAGATATGCCAAACATACGAAATGCTCCCAGAGAAGCCAGTATTTTTCCACATCTCCTGTTATAACTGCACTAGCAGGCTGGGAGTAGCAAATCCTCCCTTATCTCCCTCCTCTCTGAGAGCATCTCTCTGGTTAAGCACTGGCTAACTTAGATCATCATGCACAGTCCCCCTTGGAAAGTGGACAAAGAGCTGGGTGGGAGAGTCACTGGGGCTGTAAGCAACAAACCACAGGAGGAGATGGTGAAGGGAAGTAGCAGGGGGAAAGAGGTGACTAATGAACAGAAGGGGGTTCGTAAAATCCTCCTTGGATTGCCTCTCTGGGGAACAGCTGTTTCCTTGTAAACATCTTGCTAGCTGTCCAAACAAGAAGTTCAGACTCAGAACAATAAAGGAGAGCACCAGGGTAGCAGCTTTGGAGGCATCATCAGCTCATTCACTACCCTGCCAATTGCTCCAAGCAGCAGGATACAAAAGCCAGGGAAACATCAGCCGTACATTTAACCCTGCCTTTGCTGGTGCTATAGCCAACAGCCTGCAGAAACACATCCTCCTCTACCTGGGGTGAAGTCCTTCCCAGCCCTCCTTTTCCCCTGCTGTATGTGACAAAGCAGAAGCACACATGACTTGACAAAAGAAAAGAGGAAATACCCTCACCAGATCGAGGAGAAACAGCCATAGAGCCAAGAAATTAAAAACCTGAACATGGCAGCCCTGAAGACCTAGAAAAGTTCTACCACTGTCCTGGCATCAGCAACTTGGAAGTAGAGGAAGAAGAACCATAAAAAGTAAAAAGAGTCTTTTTATTAGTCCCAAGCACAAAACTACACTGGCAGAAGCATTTCTATGCCAATAAAACTATGTCCACACAGGACTCTGGCCAGCACTGCAAGGTAGCTGCAGACAGGGGGAGGAACTGGTGCCAGTGAACATTCCTAGGGCAGGCTGGCCACAGAAGGCAACTACCTGCAGTGCAGAGCCTGTGCACCACCTCTGTCTGTTCCCTGATGCTTCTGGGGATCAAACGTACACATGCTCAGTCACAAAAGCCTACCTTACAGATCCTGTCTCCAAAATACCAGGCAAGCACCCAAGAGTGCAACCAGGTCACACACACATTTCCAGAAAAGGAGGGGGCACTGTGCAAGGAGGGTGATGCACAGGACAGAAGGACAATGGAACCCCATATCCTGAGCCTACAGTCCAGTTATCTCCACCTTCATACCCACCAACACCTGACACACCTGGACTTTTATAGTTTCTATTCAACACTAAGTACATTTATCACAGGAAATTAAACACATCCTCTGCCTACTCCAAAACAACCCACTGAAGAATGAAGAAGGTAAGTACAGTGATACTCTTCCCACAGTCAAAAACAACAAGAAGCAATTCCGTATTTTAGAAACAGTCCACAAGTTCCCAGGAAAGATCTGATGCAGTCTGATTTATTTTACCTTTTTATTTCTTTAGGGCCATTTGGTTGTAGTCCTGCACAAATAGCCAGGAAAAAAAAAAAAAAAAGACATGCTTGCAAGGGCTGCTCAAGAATAAACATTCACTCATTACAACAAGGGCAGAGTGCAAGTTCTGCTGATGAAAATCCCTCTGAGCCTAAAGAAAGGCAGCTGGCTTCTTGCATCAAAGTCCAAACCAATCGGGGACTCCACCTCGTCTGGGGTCACCTTTCTCCTTCTGCTGCTCTCTCTCCATATATTTATCCTTGTAGTCATCAAAAGAGCGAGTTTCTGTTTCTGTGTCTTGTTCCTTCTCTGGAAATAGGTTGGGAAACTGAAAGGTTTGTCCTTTGCCCTAAAGAGAAAACAAATGGTCAGAGAGACATTCCATCCTTTCTGTAGTAGCTATGATGCATATACTTATGATCAAAGACCACCCTGAAATTTCAGCTAGTACAAAATGGTACCTCTTCAACTCTCAAGATCTCTTTCCACCCCTCTCCCCCAAGATACACAGATATATCCCCCCCCAAAAAAGCTAACTTCCAGGTTCAGCCTCTTTTGTGCACTGATGAAGACACTGAGAAATGTTTTTCATACACAGATGAGTGGTCAGGCAATGGCCACCTCTGCAAAGACTCTGAGCCAGCTCAGAGATGTTGTGAGTCACACAGTGAAAGCAAGAGGAGCAAAATCAGTGATGCTGTTCAAGTAACACCACGGGGGAAATACAGAGTGGAGCAGGTATTCCTTACATTTAACACTCAGCATGAACAGAGGTTCTGGTTGTTGAGAGATCAGCTACAGATCAGAGAGAACAGTCCCAGCAGCTGTTACTGGTGGGTATAATGCGGAAATAGAGAGTTAACAGATATCTCCTATTGACGGGAATAAAGACTACAGCTAAAACAATTACAGTGGGAACAATCTACTAGATCACTAACAAGATTAAGCTGATTACATCTGCATCAGTCATTCTGCCCAACAGACAAGTCCCTACAATGCACCACCATCGCCAGATCTCTCCCCCCCTTGGAAAAGAAACATTTGCCTGCTCTCTGTTTTTTATCTAACAGCAGGAAACTGTTATTCTGTGGAAATGTTCTGTCCCATTAACATTACCTATTTACATTTTCGTGGGTTTGCACTAAGCACAACTATAACAAACTCACCAGTATTGACCCTTACATTCTGTATGGGGTTTTGCATCATAAAACTCATAACTGATAGGTCCCAACTCTAAAATTACCACCAAAATACTCACAAATGTTACCATACATCAACTTCTATGGCAGAATAATATAGACATCTCAAGAAAAGCATTTAATTCCTTTAGATTAAAACAGTGGGGCTTGGTGTTTGTTTTTTCAGATCAGCTCATTTGTGCAATAAATATAATCAAAAAAAGAGGCCCAGTTATGAAATAGTTCCACAAAGGACATGAAAGGAGCCTTCCATGTATGCCTACCAATACTACAATTTGGGATCAGAAATGTGGCATAATTAAACACCCCAAAAGCTGTAACCATGTCCCTGACACAGCTGAATGTGGACAATGTTTCGTTTTGCCATATACACTCAACCTGGTAATTTACAGGTGTGAAAGAATTTAAACCTCAAGCATATGCATTGGAAAGAAAAAAAAAAAAAAAAAAAAAAAGACTTATGCCAGTTGAGCTTATCCAGACTAGAATCTAGGAAATATCAACTCATACCCAGCAATGCCCCAGTTGTTTTTGTAGTACATACTTCTTGGGGGTTTCCTAAAAGCCTAACCATACTACAAAAACAAGGGAGCTGCTGTGGACATTGCTCCTGCCTTGATTCTAGCCTGGATTAAATCAACTGGAACAAATCACAGTTTTTCCTTTCCATCATGAACACTCTGGGGTTTTTATACCTTCAAATTACCATCAGGTAATGTCCTGGTGGACAAGCTGCCCATGAGCCAATAGTGTGCTCTTGTAGCCAATAAGGCCATTGGTCTCCTGGGGTGCATTAAGAAGAGTGGGACCAGCAGATCAAGGGAGGTTCTCCTCCCTCTCTGCTCTGCTGTAGGGAAGCCACATCAGAAATAGTGTGTCCAGTTCCAGGCTCCCCAGTTCAAGAAATGAGGAACTACTGGAAAGAGTCCAGCAGAAGTTAGAAAGTTGCTGAGGGGACTGGAGCATCTCTGTGCCCAGGAAAGGCTGAGACCCCTGGGGCTGTTCAGCTGAGGAAGACAGAGGAGATCTGGTCAATGCTGACCAATAGCTAAAGGGCAGGGGACAAGATGACTCTTGTCAGTGGTGTCCAGTGACAGGACAAGGGGAAGTAGGAAAAAAAAACAGAACCCAGGAGGTTCCATCTGAACAGTAGGAAAAACTTCTGGGCTGTGAGTGTGTCAGAGCCTGGCCCAGGCTGCCCAGAGTGACTGTGGAGTCTCCTTTTCTGGAGATATTTCAAAACTGCCTGGACACTGTAATCCTGGATCCCCTGCTCTGTGTGACCCTGCTGGAGCAGAGGGGCTGGACAAGACCATCTCCAGAGGTCTCTTCCTCACAGTGAATCACAGTACTATGATTCTGTATGTTTAGAACAGTTTCTCTATTATAAAGAAACACACAGTTCCATTTCAAGGCACAGAAACTGGCCCTTATCAGCATCCTTGAGCAATCCCAAAGCTGTAGCCTACTGAAATCTTCCTGTAGCAGGATGAGCAGCAAGCACTCTTGAGGCCAAGTGGTGCCCAACACTCTGTCTCTATAGAACAGATGAGGCTGGTTTGAATAACTCGCCTGCCCTGGCAAGGAAGCCATTTTAGTGAAACAAGTCAGAAAACAATCCTGGCTAACATGGTAGGCAAACCACCTACACCAAAAATGTGAGAACTAATTTTATTGGTAACAGTGTAGTAAGAGACTGTCCTTGTTATGCAGCACTTCCATTCTGGTGTGCTTCCAGGAGCAGTGCACTTCCCCTGTTGGAGGAGGGAGAGCTCTCCCCAAAGCACACTAACAACATCCCTGGTATTTCACTACACATTGCAAAACAGTTGTAATTTGAAAAAGAGGGGGGAAAAACCCCTCATCTATATCTATATGCACAGAGGCTGTAGCGAAAGCAGACTAACCTTTCTTCTGTTTATCAAAGTGCTCTGCAGTTCCCATTTCAAGGCTGGTGAAAGTCAAATATTGAGCTGAAAATGTCAATCTGTATCTGGAGCCTTTTTAATAAATCAAAATCAGCCGAGACAAGTTGGCTCTTTCCAGCTCTTGTTTTGTGAAGAAATTCTGATTTTGGCTGGCAGCCAGACATGATTCAAAACAGCCAAGCCATTACACCCTGAGAACTGAAGGTTGATAAATCTTAAGTAACAATACTAGGCAGTAATACTGCACTGTAAGACTCTGGAGTGATGAAAGCTGTATGAAAAATAGCTGTTGTGCATGCTCAGTAGCTAGATTTCAGAAGAAGCCTGTATCTTGGGTATTTCAAAATGTCAGAAATACCAAAGGCATCAGCTTACATAAAGGCCTGTGAGGCTGGCCAGGCGCATTCATGGCCAGGGCATCTTCTGCTTGCTGCCAGAGGCTACGGAGGTTCAAGCTCCTATGCCACCATCTCCAAAAATATGAATAGAGGGGACGGTGCCTCCTTCACTCAGAGCTGCTTTTCCCTACATTTCTCTTTGAAAAAGTTTTCCCTTCTAAACAGAAACCATTTGAAAAATGCAGCCTCAGAATGAAATTGTAGAATCATAGGATCATTTTGGTCAGAAGAAACCTGTAAGGTCACCGAGTCCAACCATTACCCCAGCACTGCCAGGGCACCACTAAACCACGTCCCTCAGCACCACATCTCCATGGCTTGGAAACCCCTCCAGAGATGGGGACTCCACCACTCATCTGGGCAGCCTGGGACAGGGCTTGACAATCCTTTTGTGAAAGAAATTGTTCCTAAACCTCCGCTAATTCAACTTGAAGCTGGTTCCTCTTGTCCCATTGTTTGTTCCTTGGGAGCAGAGCCCAATCCCACCTGGCTCTAACCTCCCGTCAGGGAGCTGTCAAGAGCCAGAAGGTCTCCCCTGAGCCTCCTTTTCTCCAGGCTATATCCTAACTGAAATAAAGCAAACATTTAAATTTCTACCATGTTCATCAGGGTTTGAAAAGTGCTGGAAGATGAAATGCTGGCACATTCAACCAGAAAGGAAAACTATATCTTATCTGTAAACCTGACATTTATTCACTGATTTGCCTTTTGCCAGCCCTTTAACCACAACCATGCTTTCAGTTATTCAGCTTACAGAAACTCACATAAGCTGCAAGAAGCTCTTAAAAGGCAAGGCCTTGGTTCTCTCAAACTTCTGGCCAGCATGACTAACTAAGGTTAGTTAGAAGCACAGACTAAGGGGGAGAAAATAATAGCACCTTTCTTCCCAACACAGGTGCACTACAAGAAAATCCTGGAAAAAAACAACAACAACAAAAAAAAGATACAGGCAGAAAAATCCTTTTGCTCTATCATTCACCAACTGTAAAACAAAAGTATACATAAGGCCATAGGAGGTTTCATTTGCAAAATGCTAACATCCTTAAAAAGTGACCTAAGCATCCAAAGTGTCTTTTCCCCTTAGATTTCCAGTCTTGGTTGTTAGAAAGGGTGAAAAAAGACCTTGTTCTCAGTGTCTGTAGAAGAATTTATCACAGGGAGTGGTACAAAGTGCCTCCAATCATTTTAATGAGAGGTTAAGTGACCATAATTAGGCCTCTGAAGTCAAGTGTTCCCATTTCCACTGCTGAGCCTCAAGTCAGAGAATTGCTGGAAGGATTATCCAGCACAAACTCACTTGTACTTCTCTGACCTTTAAGTCCCTTGAAAAGTTTAGGAATGGAAGGTCAGCACAGATAGACTGTGTAGGAATGACGCAGCAAACACTGATTCTGTAAACAACTGTGAAATCTTCTGATTATTTAGACAATTGAAGCCCTTACTACTGTCCTTCAGAATGAGGAAAAAAAGCGATGTTTATAATATCGTTAACTAAAAAGCAATGTTGGACTCCCAGCAGCTCAGGATTCAGTCCAGCAGTAGCAGCAGAGGCAGCGCAGTTTAATAACCCAGCTCATGTGAGCGCTTCTGCTATCGCCGTGGTAGCACCTGGGGTTAGTGCTCAGCAAACAGCACAGAAAGCACCTGGAAAACCCACACAGCCTAAAGAGCATCCAAATTTCCTCTGAACTTGTTACATGTGGAAAGAAAACCTCTCCCATCTGCAGTGCAAATGGGTTAGTGACTGAGCAGACCGGGTTTGAGAAGAAAGGCTCTGCAGAACAGTCCCACCCGTGCCATCACTCATGCAGCTAAATAGGTGCTAGTCCTCATGCTGACAAGGTCAGGCTCTTTTTCATTGCCATCTCCATTAGATTTCTCAAAACAGGTTTAATTAAAAATAGGTCTGGATTCCAGAAGCTTGTCCACAGTTGTGCTCCCACGGGTGCTAACACCTGCTGAGCTAAAGCAGTGAGAGCACCAGAAGAGGTGAAGGAGGAGGAGGGGATGTTGTTGTGGTGGGTTTTTTTCATTTCCCTGTGCTGATGCAACTGTAGAGTTTCCCACTGGCTTGTTGTTTTGGTTTTTTTTTTTAATAGCATTAGGATAATTATAACTGTATTGGAGTATGGAGAAGGCTACTGTATTACTGTATGCTATAATATATCCATTTTATCTCCCCCACAAAGATACACAGCTTTGTTTTTCACTTGAAAAAAAAATAAGACAGTTCAAAAAAAGTAGTATTTGATACCCAGGGCCATAGGTCTCCAACTTTAATCCTTTCTCACCACATTCCAAAGGAGGAAAAAAAAAAAAAGGCAGGCAGGCTCTGGAATGGTAAGATATTGTTGATCCACAGCCTTCTATGATTTGAGGTATTTTTTAGTGTGAAAATATTATGTTTGGACAGATCATGTATTTGTCCAGTTACAGCCTGAGAATAAAGTAAACAGCCCAGAACCTCCAAGAACTAGTATTTGGAAAAGAAAGGACAACAACTTTTCCACGTAGAACAGCTCTGGCACTAATCTGGCACCTCAGGGCATGTTGACTATGACTTCATACACCTTCCACCTTTGAGACACTTGAAGTATGCTCATGGACACGTGTGTTGCACTGGGACACACAAGGTGATGGTTTCTGAAGCAGGGAAGTGTTAACGGGTCATGAGAAGAGACTCGATTTCATCCAGGTAAACCAACCTGTAGCTGATACCAGCCAGGCTCTAAAGAGCAACACTTCCACCTAGTGGGCAATGGAAAGATCGACCCAACACCTTCCAAAAACATCTTTTTCCAGTCAGAAGCAGTTTTAACTTAAAACTGGATTAATGAGAGACAAGACAGCTGGTAAAAATGGTGAGAAAGCCCAGCTCCTCTGACTCATGGCAGATGCAAAGTAATTCTCCTGCAAATTAAGGATTTTACAGCAGTTACCAAAGACTTTCCTAAACGAGACAAATATTAACAATGGCCTGCGTGGGGCTTGCCATGGCCTGAATCCCATCAGGAATGAGGGCAGCACTCTTCAGTTTCAGAAATGACACTGAGTTTCTGGCCTCACCCACTGTTTAAAGCTGGTGTGAACACAAAACTTGGAGCTCACTGTCTGAGGCATCAGAGCTGGTGATGAAAAGCAAAGAACTAAAGGAAAAAGAGAAGGGGAAAATAATACCAACACAAAAACAAGAGACAGAACTAAAGGAATTGACTGATACCACAATTAACCAATTAAAGGAATTAACTGACATCAAGAGACCAGGAATTAGGTGAGGGGACAATGCACGGGTCAAGCATCACAAAAAGCTGCAGTAAATGGTCAGGATCCCCTCACTTGAGCTGAAATAGTCATAGAATCGTTCTGGCTGGAAGTTAAATCATCGAGTCCAACCAACCCCAGCACTGCCAGGGCACCACTAAACCACATCCCTCAGCACCACGTCTACGGCACCAAATGCACCAGCAAAAGGTGGACTCCTGATGTCCTTCACAGGACAGACAGAAAACATAATGTCCCTTAAAACCTTAGGATAGTACTCTTTGGACAACACAGGACAGGACACTTGCTGTCTTGTGTACCAAATGCAGCCCTCAGCTGCAGCATCCCAGGGCTCTGGGCATTGCCCAGAAGAGAAAACACAAGACTAGAGGGCTGACCTGTGCCACTGCCTCCAGAAGCAAGCTGGTCTGGGTGAGCCTCCACTCCACCATGCAGCTGCCCTTAAGGTAATGGCAGTTGGGTCTAGGCATAGAAGTTAGATATTAAATAAATGCCTAAAATGAGTGGCTTGCTCCACAGAGCAGCAGTATTTGGCTTCTGCAGGTTGCAAGCTGCCTCCTGCTCAGCTTAGCAGACAAAATAAACAAGACTTCATTAAATATGGCAAAATAACATTGGAGAGCTGACCAGAGCTCACTAAAGATCCACAACAGCTTCACTCTTGGGAAATGCATTTATAAAAGCAAAGAAGTCACTAGCAAGAGGCTGTGGCAACGTGAAGTCCCTGCAATTACCTACTAACAAAAAACACTCAGAGAAGTAAGGTGTAAGCTACACCATTCTTCTTGGTATTCCTTGGGTTCTTGAGGCATCATTCCCTCCTGATCTATTGCCAACAAACACCTAGCATGGATAATGCACGTAGAGAATCTGTCCACCCTGGCAGAGACTCTCCCTTGCAAAAGGAACATGGTTTTCAGCCATCATAATGCAAGATCCTCATGGAGATGAGGTTGCCTTGAACTTCAGCACAGTAAGTAAAGGTCAGTCGTCATCTAAAATACACCTGTTACTTTCTGCTAACTTTGTACTTCATACTGTTCTTTTAAAGGCAAGAGCTGTCTAGAAAAACACATTCTCCTCACTTTTCTTTCCACTCTCCTTCCCAGAGGGGCTTAGAGAAAAACCTTTCAACTTGGAATTAGAACTCCATCAGATTTCTCACTGTCTGGGCCTCTTTCACCTGCCCGGGTGATCTCACAGGGCTCCCCCCACGCTGCACCCTTGTCCCTCCATGGACTCACGCTGAGGTTGTGTTGCCAACAGCAATTCTGAGCTTATGGTTTTGCAACCAGAAATAGCACGAATACATTCCTTCAATGTAATTTGGGTATGTGAAGGGGGTTTCTGTCCCTGGCAGAGTTTGTTGTACACAGACAGGTAAGCCCACAAGAAGCCCAAGCTCCAATATGCTCCTGTTATGAAAGAAACACATAAAGAACATGAAGCACCTTTTCCACTGGGCAACCAACATCCATTTGGGAACCTGGTTTAGCCACAAAGCCCTCCTGTTAGACATGACTAAAAGCTCTCTGAGGAACACGCCTCAGTGTTCTCCGAAATCCAAAATCCTTTAATAAGAAGTTCCCTATCCTTACAATATATTCCTTCACTTACTGGACATTTAATTGATCAACCACATCAAACACAAGTCAAGAATCTTCCAGCACACAGAGTACAGGGTCAGCATGGAACTCAACTGGCAAAGCAGCACCACGTGACATCAGAGCAGAACTTCCAGACCTCAAACAAATATGGGGCTTGAAAATAAACCCTTGGCTTGAGTTTGATCTTTTGACCGAGTCATTTAAACCTCATTATATATTCTGGAATGTAGTAAAGAAAATACTCAGCCAACTGGACAATCCACTGAACATTCCCTCTAGTTTGGCATGTTAGGAGTCCCTTTCCCCCCAGCATCCTCACTAACTCACCAGCTGTACATAGGCCACCTTGTAATCCGGCTTCTTCACTCTCTGGTTCTTGTGGTTCCTCTTGTTGTTTGCACCTGCAGAAATTAAGAGAGTCCCACTTTTTACTTTCCAGAACTTCCAAGTTCCCCAAAATACATCCAAGCTAATGGGGGAACTTTTCTAGGAGGAATACTTTCTTCGGCACCAGCACAGCATCCCAATTAGTGAAATGGACCAAAACTGGGAAGCACCATTCTCCTCAAGATAGGAACCAAGGCATCATCACTCAGGCTGCTGTTAGCCTCACAAAGCTTGCAAAGAAGAGAGACAAATCTCCTTAGGTAGTGGGTTGGGAGCAATAATCTGTCCTCCCAACATCCACAGCATCAGGGAGACAAGTAGATGACCACTAAACAGCCTCAGCTGTCTGTTTTTATTCCACATCTGCTGAGCAGAATCTGCTGTTTATACAGCAGGAATTACACTCAGCATCCCAAAAACCACCTCAACATTCTGCAAGTTCACTGGTAACAGGTGAGTGGGAAGTTCAATTTATTCCGTCTGGCTCTCCAATTACAACATTCTAACCCCCTTCTCCCCTTTTATCCTGGAATGCACACACTGCCATCACTCCCAATACCAGTGGCAGGTGAAATGGCTCTGAGGACAAGCATGATTATTTTCAGTGCAATTTGCAACTGCATGTTTGGTATTTAGATTTTACTTCTCTTTTTTTCACATATTACTGCTTGTTTTCTTTTTCTTCCTTTTTATGTTCTGAGTTTTACAGCCTTGTTTGGAAGCTCTTTCATTTTCCACCATTAAACACTCTTCTTTCCTATCCCTTTTTTTAAATCCCCTACTCTTACCACTACAAACACATCAATTAATTCCTTCCCTTGGGTTGCTGCACGAAAGAAGGCAAACCCAGCTGTCACAGTGTCCTGGGCAACAAGTCACTCTCCAGTCAATTAACGAATGCACTGCCTGGTGCATGCTAAATTGAATGAAAATTACTTTCCTGACTTTGCACCACTGCACCCAAACTGCAGCCAGAGAAGCTCTGGGGAAGGAAGTATTCAAACTCAGTCAGAGATGGGTCTCTCTGCTGCAAGTCAGAGCTTGACACAATTTAAACTAGGAAATTTATTTATTTTATTTTTGGTTCAGCATAACTTAAATGAGGAACATTTTTTTTTTTCTTTTGGGTTGGTTTTATGTTGGGTTTTTGGTGTTTGTTTTTTTTTTTAGTAGGGGTTGCACAGGGCAGGAACTCCATCAGTGGGAGCATAAAGATCTATAGCAGAAATGTAACAACAGGTGATGAAAAACAAGTTTCTCAATATGTTTTAATAACATTATCTCCTGGCCTAATAGAATATTTTTGCTTTCTCTCCAAGCTTTGCCTTTTGTTAGATTACAACACCTCCTGGGTACACTAGATAACACCAACTCAGACAACTGTCAAGATGATAAAGCTTTTTATATTCTCATTTTTCTTTCTGAAAACAAATTTATGCCATAAACTAATCAAAGCATTTAAATAGGAAATGGTGATTTATTTGAAGGGACAAATCTACAACTAAACTGACAGACGTCACCAACTAAGCACCTGGAAGCACAGTTTGATGAAATCTAGTGAATTTTTGATAGGACAGGCCTGCTGTGGCTGTGTGGGTGCTGTGTTTACCCCCCTGGGCTACTCCGCTGCCCTTACCGTACTGGATCCTGGTCCTCACAGCAGCTACTGGCACGTTGTATATTTTTTCAAGGTAATTCTTTATATCCACTTTCGTCATTCTGGGCAACACCAAAAGATTTGGGGGGGATGAAAGGAGGAAAAGTAAAAATGTTTAAATAACATAAAACTGAGCCAGAGTGTTTGTAGACCAGTTGATATTCTGGAAGGAACACGTCTCTTCTTAACCATGGCAGCTTTACTGAACTAAAGTATGAGCTGAACACAGATCACACACTGCTACAGCTTTTCATTATCCACAAACTGGAACAATGACAAATATTTTATCCTCCGTAACTCAAATCCCTGGATAAATTCCGTATTCAGTGACAGGGGGTAGGCTTGCTCACTGCCTGAGCTATTCTTATCTTCTGAATAACAGTTTCTAATCTTTTTAGGACCTGCTACAGGCTTGCTGGCTTTAGTGTGTGCAACCAGACTGCTCAGGTTGAAAGAGTCCTGATAAATACCTGGATATTGCCTTGTTTTCTCTAGATCATCTTCGTAAGCACTTCCTGACTCCTCAGACCATCCTATGGAAGGCTGAGCCTCACCAATGCTCAGGAAGAGCCAAGCAAAGCTCATACTTAAATCACTGCACTCACTGCCCTCTCAGGTCTTGCTCGAGCAGAGCCCCTTTCCACAGCCCAAAGGGTACTGTCTAGTACTTCACCTTCCCACCCTCAGAGAATAAAGGCAAGCTGCAGCTCTGAAGGAGGCGACAAGAAGCTGCGTGCCATGACTCGTGGCACTGAGGACGGGGGTCTGTGTGCTCTAGAAGGCGTCTCTGAACAGCGCCCTGGCAGCGCTGGGCCCTTCCCGCGGCAGAAAGGCTCAGCCCCGCGGCAGCTGCACTTCGGAGAGGGGTTGCGCCGCGCCACAGCACGCCACGCCGTGCCCCGTCCCCGCACACCCCTCCCGTGTCTCCGGCATCGCCGCAGGGACCGAGACCCAGCGGGGAACAAAGCGGGGAGCGGCGGGCGGGGAGGAGCGGGGCTGTCCCGGGACAGCAGCGGCCGTGTCAGCAGGACCTTCATCCCGGAGATTAAGGGCTGAGCCATGGGCTCGGCCGAGGCTGGCGGGGAGCGGGGGCCGCGGGCAAAAGGCACCCCCAGGCTGAGTTATTTATTTTACATGAAACCTGAAAAGTGAGGCACCGCCTGAAGGAGCGTCGAGGGACGTGAAGGGTGCAGCAGCCGCCGGCACACGGGGCCCAGCACGGCAGCAGCCGCAGCGGCGAGGTGTCGGGGGGGTGCCCGGCCACGTTACACCGCACAAAACACCGATTATTTTTTTAAACCAAGTTGAGTGTTTCCCAGGACCGTGCGTTGCTGTCTGTGCCGGCTGACCCCGCAAAGCGCGGTGCCCGGCCTGCTCCGCGGCCCGTCTTGCTCCAGCCCAGCCCCGTACTGACGACGATGTAAATACGTGACTGACTCCGTACAGCTGCCGGGTGAAAACAGGCA